>ML809183.1:106580-161868 GCA_009831015.1 Picea engelmannii
TGGCCCAGATGAGGCTACATGGGAAATGGAGGATGCCATGAGACAGGCATATCCGATTTTGTTTACTTCTGTACATGTAATTCATGTTAGTAGCTAAGAACATCGAGGATGATGTTCCTTTTTAAGGGGGAGGGAATTGTAATACCCTGTTTCCCCCAGATTGTAAATATAACTGAACTAGCCAAGGGCTATGGAAAAACTCATAAGTATGAATATGTGATATAAATGGACCTGCAGGAAGAGGTCAATGAATGTAAATGACAGTTTGAATTTATTACAGAACTGCTGAGAGGGGATGTGCGGAAAAGAGACCACGATGGTGGTGGAGGGCACCTTGAAAAAGGGGCGTTAACTTCCGCCAAGAATAAAACACCGTATTTGGACTCCACTGGCCTGGAGAACCAAAAGCGACTCGCTAGCCCTGAAATAAATGCCTTGTAGGCTGGTAGGTTGATGGCTTGATGAGGGATGGGGAGGTGAACCACCTATCCGTAGAGCCATCATGACTGACCAGCGCAAGGGTAATCGTGCCACACGCAACCTCGCAAGAGGATAAGGCGTATGGATGAAACGATGGAAGGGAGGAGACGCGAGGGGAACTCTGGAATTTTCTACGCAGAGTGAGTGATCGCAGGAGGAAGGATTGCAACCTTCGCTCCTGGGCACTGGCAGACAAAGAGACGCGGGTCTCAGGACGTCATGGTCTCAGCTCGGGGGTGGCTAGTGGTAAATCCATTAGGAGTCACTATGCCTACGGTTGGGTGGAAACGAGCACCCCTCTCAGCAGTTGCTTCCATTGCTGAAATATTTCTGATAAGTGTTTTGCTCATATTGCATTCTGAAAATTAATATGCTGTCTCATATGTCATGGACTTGTGAAATTGTAAATGTTTCCTGTGAAGGAATTGTCTGTACAATAATTGTTAATATGGAGTAGATGTTAGCTCATAGAACCATGAAATTGTCAATGATTTCAGCATGAGAATGTCCGCATAGTGCTTGGTATGAATGAGTTGATATATGCTTAACACGGAGGAAACCGTGCTCGACTTATGTTGATAAATGGATCTAATCATACCCAGTCATTCTCGGGAAGCTGTCTTCCTTTATCTGCTTCCGGGAATGCCCCGGTAGGAATATCTTCACAGATATTTCCTCCTTGGAGAGGTTCACTAAGAACCCAGAACAAGGACTCGAATGCACGGGCCTTATTAACTGTGCACGAGGAGGAACGATTATATTAAGGTTCCAAGATAGTAGTGTCGTGAGGAGTGACGAGTCGACGGATGAGATCTCGTCGGGTGAACCATGGTTAATCACGACCTTTAGATTGCCACAAGTAACACAGGTGTGACATACCTTGCCCCTTTGCCCTTGATCATCGTGAGCAACGAGAGATTGGGTTCGTAAAACCCAAGACCCAAAAGAACGAATCTGGACCGTTAGTTCTCGGTCCAAGTTACCCGTCAGCCATTGGATCTGGGGAAGTTGCGCAGGGGTTACGTGCAAGGGTAGGCGCGCGAGGAAGAGATCTGAGCCATCAGATCTGGAGTAGAAATCCCGTAAATCGTTGGATCAGGAGGAGTTGCACGGGGTATAGCCTCTGGAAGGGAAGCGTGTAGGAGAAGTGATCTGAACCGTCAGGTCTTAGATCATAGTCCCGACAGCCGTCAGATCTCGAGAAGTTGCACCAGAGTTAAACTCTAGTGTGCAGAGGAGGATTCCTAGCCGTTGATCTTGGAAGGACACGTGTCGGCGTTCTGGTAGGCATTGGGATTTCACTCATCAGAGAATGTAGGAGTGTGGAACCGTTGCTTTAGGAAATAGCGATCCGTGATTTCCCGATAAGATCTGAGCCGTCCAAACTGTAGAGATACGTGGCAGAGGATCCCGAAGAGTCGGAGATCGGGAAATTGGGGTTCCCGGAGACAAGAGGCTCGTACACAAGGGAATCGCGATACGCGATTCTCCGATACAATCCGGACTGTCCATCAGTTGAGGGACGCGTGTCCATGGATCTAAACTAGTCGGGGTTCGGCATATCAGAGTTTTCGAATACAAAGAACTCTTTCCTTACGGAATCATGAACCGTGAAACCCCGATGAGTGGGAGCCAGCTGTCAGCATGGTAGCGGAGGAGGATGGAGCTGTATGGAAGATGCGTGTCAAGCATTCGGAGAGAATCGGAAATTGGGATACCGCGGGTCTCGTGGACGTGGGTCTTATGACATGAGAAACCTCGTAGCCCCGACGGGGATAAGGTAGTGGTCACGGAATTGGTCATGAGGACCAGGGGCTAAACCAGTGGGGGCTAGCGTGATCCGAAAGGCGCGTCGCGAATTGGGAAATCGCGAGTCCCGGGGACATGCGTATTGTGTCATGACAAGTGCCGAAATCCCGATGGAAGGGTATACGGAGGTGGTCCTATGGTAAGTGGTCACATGGACTATTGTATAGTCTAGAGGGCTAATGTGTTAGGGACATATCTGGAATCGGAGAATCGCGAGTTCTGAGGACTCGTGAATTACTACTTCGGGAATCACGAAACTCCGATAGGAGTAGCCCCGAAAGAAGGCAAGACCACGGTTTTAAAGGCAGTAAACTACCGGCTTGGCCTGGGGATCTAATGTGTAAGGAGCGCCTCAGAATTCAGAGGATTGCAAGTCATGGGGGTGATTAAGTTTTGACATTAGAAACCCCGAATCCCGATATTGAACCAGGGGTTGGCATTTCTCTAATGCAGGTTTGTGGGAGCTTAACCCAAAATTTTTAAATTATGATAGTGGGTGTGTTACAAGATTATTCAGCTAGACTGAAGTGCCTTCTGTACTCCTTGAAGCGCGATCTCAATTTGGCTATACATTTGTTCCTGCGTCGCCTCCTGCTTCTCTATTATTTCCTTTCAAGCATCATTAACCGCTGCAACAATGAAATCAAAGTCATCCAACGTGAGGGCAGTTCGCATCTTGGTTACAGGGGTTCTTGGTTTCTTTCTGGAGGAAGATTTCAGAGGTGAGACCTTCCTTTTCTTCAATGATTCTTCTTCGTCCTGAAATTTTTTTCTTCGACCCCTGATGTCAATAGATACCTATAAAAGGAGGAACCCCCCGAAATTATTCCATGATAGTTTGAAGCATTCAAACATTTAGAATTGTGGCGCAAATATTCCATCCAAATTTCAAAGCTCAGCATAGAACCAGACTCGCATTTTTCACTGCTTAACATGTATTTTTTACCATGGCAGCCAATCCTGTTGTTTTATCTATGAATGAGCAAGAGATCTCCTCCAGAGAAGAAGCCCTAATTGATAGAGATTTTGACATTTTCGACACAGAGATAATGATATCACCCATTTCTGTGTCTAGATCGAATTTGTTGAACAATGTCAGGACGCGTATGCCTTTCCTTGAAGTGGATCAAGCCTCCATTATCCCTTACGTTGTAGAGACAGTCTTTCCATTCCTTGAATTTGTAAGCTAGTGAGCGGAGTGATATTTTCAGGGAGAAAGAGTCATCCTGAATAAATTAGAGTCAGGGGTTCTATGTAAAGTAGATATTTCATCACTCCGACTCACTGTTAATACACCAGACGCCTCCCCCACAGTGTTAGAGCCCTTCGAGGAACAGAAAATGAACATGATTTATAGAGAATGCCCGCCAGAAGTAAAAACCTTATTTTTGCAAACCATAGTCAAGCCCGAACATCATTCCGAGAGTCTGTCGTTACCTGCTAGTACAAGCATAATGGTCATCGAAGTCCAGTGGGCTTGTTCTTTGCTGAGTCAAATTTGAGGGTTAGACAATGACAGGTTTGTGGTAGAGGTCATGTTAGGTTTCCTGTTGATTTTCTTTCTGTCTGGTCAGTCAGTCTATGCCAGTTTTGATGAATTTATTGCAGAGAATATACATCAACAATTGGTTAATTTTAGTTCGTTGAGACACTTTAGATACTACTCTCATTTGCTGAGAGTGTTTATGGAATATAACAAAACTAAATTTACTGAGACTGCATTTATTTTGACCGAGTGAAAAAGGATCACCATGCTCATCTTCATCAATAAGATTATGTCCAGGGTTTATAGTCTCATTTTTTGTTCAGACCTTCCAAGAGTTCTAGAATAAATGAAAATCTCATTGCAGCCAAATCCAGAGAGCATGGTAGGAGACCGAGTGTTGTTCACCCAATCCACTGTAATTTGGGTATATGGATACCAATAAGGACCTCATTTTTTACTTGTTTTTATGGCTCCTAGGATCTTTGCTTTGGAGTTCATAAAGAAAAGAATTATCTCAGAGACTGAGTATTTTCTGAAAGCACATAAGGCTTCTAATTTGAAATTTCCTTTCGTGGTAGGTCCCTTTGTGGTGAAGAATAATTCCTGGTTTCCCCAAATTCAATCCAAACTTAGCAAATTTGGTTTCTCACAGTTGCAATGGAGAAGATATGATCTGCATCAGATCATATCAAAGAGAAGATTGGCAAGTAGACAAGGCCCATATGAACATGAACATGTGGAAGGATTCGATAAGTTGGTCAATCTAGAGACCTATGCAGAAATGGATGTCACCATGCAACATGATCAAACAAAACAAACATAACCAACTTCTCAGCAAATCCAAACACAAAAACCTTCACCCAGGTTGATTGTCAAAGACCTTAAAATGAGCGTCTACAACAAGAGAAGTAGTTCAGAAGCCCTGGGTACTAGTAGCCAACAAGACACTCTCAAGAAAATGAAAGTCGCATCACCCTCTCAAGTAGTTGACTTGGAAGAGGAAGAATCAAAAGGGAAAACATTCATGGAGATGGTGCAGATCACAACCAGGAGTGAAGGAACCAATACAGAAAGAAAACCACAAAATGAGAGCAACACAAAAGTTTTAGCAGCAAAAAATACATATTTAGCCAGACACATGAGGTAGTTTATCAGTCCAAAGAAGATTTAATGAACCAGTACGTCGTGAAGGGGATTATGGCCAACAATGAAGTAAGAGACCTTTTACCTGAAGTAGAAGGAATCTCCCAGTGTAAGGCTCATTTTCTCTCAGTCAGGGATGTTGAGAAAAAGACATTTAACATTGTAGTCGCTGATGATGATAAGGTATCCGAGATCAAAATGCACTATGAAAAAATTGCTTCCCCTAACAAGGTAAAATTTCATAGTAATGTTAGTGACATGTTATATTCCGATTATCTGAGCTTGGCTCTAAGAGTTGCAATATTGACAACATATGCATCAAAACTAGATGGACAACTGAAACAGGAAAAAGTGTCCAACAAAGCCTGGATGACACAGGTCAAAAGGCTAGAGTCTGAAGGTCCCCAGGGGTTGAAATCTTCTTTGGATGAAAAGGACAAGTTGATCCAAAGTCTAAAGAAAAAGATGAATATGTCACCTATAGATCATCCACTGAAAGCAGAATTAACTTCTTTGGAACAGGAGAAGGAAACATTCAAACAAGAAGCGCTAAATTACAAGGCTAAGGTATTGCAATTGGAGAAAGAGAAAGATATTTTTTTACAAATGAAAGCAACGATGTCAGACATGGAAATTATTTTACCTACTAATACAGAGGCTGGGTCAAGCACTGAGGGGATAGTCCAAGCTATGTCCGAGGTGAGTTTTAAAACATGTGAGATCAAGAGTCTCAAAGAGAACCTGGAAAAGTTGAAGCAAGAGGTGAAAGTGAAGGATGAAAATATGGCTCAACTCTACAGAGAAAATCAAGATTTGCAGGAGAGAACGAGCAAGCTAAAAAACAAGTTAAAGGGCAAGACGTTGTTGTAGGGAGATAAACATGTAATATAGGACGTTGTTGTTGTGGAGGTTGCTAAATTCAGAGTTTATCTGAATTTTATCAAAGAAAAATATAACATGGCTACTACAGCTTGGAGTAAATGTATAGTTGTAAACGAAATGCTTGCAAAGAAGCCCTCGGAATGGGCCCAAAATGCTATTGATTTATTGAATATTGTACCAATGGATGAACTTCAAACAATTGGTGTCAAAGACAGGATTGCATTGATCATTTCAGCCAGAAGGATCATTTCCAAGCACAACTTACTCGAATCGGTCCAGAACAAAGCTATGCAAATGGAGCACAACATACAAGAGTTTAAGGACGCTTTTGAACAATTGTTTGTCAAAGGCCTTCCATCATTTTGGGATGGTAAAGGCTCACTATAAAATCTAGAATACTATCATTCTCTCCTCATGAAATGTAGAATGTACCATTCTAAGTTTGAAGATATGGAGGAAAGTTTGAAAGGCCCAAGTCTAGTGGAGTATTTGGCTACAATTTTTGAAATTCTAAACAAGTTTAAAATAGTGAAGGTCATCTTGTCAGCCATTTCCTATGCTACATGCATCGATTTGGAAATTTTGATTAAAGATATGATGGATTACGGAATCTCTTCTTATCCATAATGGAAAGAAATCGTGCAATTGGGTAAGACAAAGTGCAACATCTCCGGAACCAATAGGTGATCTCCAGGTGTCACCAGTTTTGCAGATATAGCAGAATCTCAGAGCGAGACAGATGGCACGGAAGAAGTGGGACAATCAGAGAGATTTTTCATGATTTTGAAACATTTTCTTTTTGCTAATTATTGTAAATCATTTCGTATACCGAAATTGCCAGTCGAAACTGTTATAGAAGCTGAAATGTTTCAGTTTATTTTGTTTTGATAAAATTGTATAAGTACTGAGAGACTTGAATTAATTAATGTTGGAAGAAGTGCAAAAGCACCTTTTGGTTGTACCAGACTCCATTTTGTAAATTTCCTGAATTTGAATTGAATATAAATGCAGAAGATTTTGAAGTTTCTATGAAAAGATTCTAAAGGGTGGTTATATGGGCTTTGTTTCCTTACATCGTATGTATTTCCTATGACCTTTTATTTCATTTACATTTTTCATCTGTTTAAATTGGATAGTTAAAAGCCCAGAATTCATCCCTTGATGCTCTCGGCTGAAACAATTTAAATTGTGTGATTGTCTTCTTAACTAGTTCAGAATTCATTTCGATAATGATCTGATGCAGTGATTTGTTTCATTTATCCTCCTACACTTTATTTCAATTTAAGAATAACTCAGATTCATCTCCTCGCTTAGCCTTTATCCTCTGGATATTTCTATTAGCTGATGTATTGTTTTCATTCACTTTCATAATTTTGACTCCATAGCCCTGTGTGTTCCTTCCCTTCTCTGCCAGCAACTTTATAAAAATCCCCCAAAACAAACCAAATCTAGCAACAA
Organism: Picea engelmannii; assembly: GCA_009831015.1. NCBI lineage: Eukaryota > Viridiplantae > Streptophyta > Pinopsida > Pinales > Pinaceae > Picea > Picea engelmannii. The sequence goes on from ML809183.1 coordinate 113,839, forward strand.
TTTCCTAAAGAATATCAAGTGACATAAGAGAGCCTTCTCTGGGTTGAATTGGCTAGTGTTTCATCTCTAAAGTTGGTTTAAATAGTTACCTATGTCGTTTGTCTATTCAGTAGGACAAAATTTACAGAGTGCTAACATTCTGGTGTCATTGCCAGGGATGAAATTCAAAACATTTTCCTTGGGAAAATGACTTAAAGCTTCAGTTTGATCACTGAGGTTGACAGTGGATCAAATACCTTATTGGCTGAGATTATTTTTACCCTGGTGACCCCATTATTCAGAGACCATTTCTACTACACCGTGTAGGATAGAAATCCTAGCTCCTAAGAAAATCCACACTAGGAGAAACCCATACCCCGAGCCTGCAATTTCTGTGTTGATCCTTGAAAAGCTTGTATGAAAAAGAAGAGAAAATATAGTAACCCTGGTTTTTCATCTAGACCGTTATCTGTCTTTACCCAAAGATGGATTGACTAGTATCGAAGACCTTGATTTTGACCTAAAATTTGAACAAACCCTATTCAGAACTAAATCTGAATCTCATTTGGACGAAACCATCTTTGACGAAAGGAAATTCTAGGATTGGATTCTAGTTGTGTCTGATAGACCTTTAGTAACTCCTGTTTGAAGCCAAAAACCACTCCAACCCCTCACAATAGCTATGGCAGCCAGATTTGCACCTCTCATACTGCCTTCTCAATTGCATGATTTACCTCAGGACTACAACCTAAGGATCAAATTGTATGATGCTGAAGGTAATATATCGACCCAAAAGCATTTGGATTGGTTCAATGATTTCATGGACTTGGAAGAAGTGGATCATGTAGATGTGAAAATGAGGTTGTTCACCCAAAGTCTGGCAGGAGATGTGAGGAAATGGTTCATATCCCTTGCACCAGGCAATATTGCATATTTTGAGGCATTCGAAACACTCTTCCTTACAAGATGGGAAGATAAGAAAAACACCCTTCAATTGTTGACCTAGTATAACAACATGAAGAGATCACCTGATGAAATGGTGTAGGAATTCTCGGCTAAGTTCATGAAAATATATAATGCAATTCTTGATGAATTAAAACCACCATCTAAAGCTGCTCAACTCAAATATGTTGATTCTTTCGAAAGTGATTTTTCTTTATTAATGAGAGAATGAAGATATGCCACATTGGATGATATGATGACAGATGCCATTGAATTCGAATTAAACCTAATGGCCTCAGGAAAAATGAAATCTAATTCTGGTAGAAACATCAGTAGAACTCAGGATAAAGCACAAACTTCCACATCACAAACATCAGAGGAAAGATTCGAAGCGATGATGAGAAACATGGAAAGGATAATGGAAAGAATGGCATTAGGAAACAGACCCAACCCTATAGAACAGGTTGATGGTCCACCTATAAATCCAAGAAGACCAGTCGTTCCACAGATCAAACAAAGAGAATAGAGAAATCAGGGAAACCAGGTAGCTCAAGTGGACCAAACAAATAAAGGAAACCAGACAAACCAGGGAAATCAAGGGGAACAACAAATAAGGCCTCATTTTCAGAATAATTATGTGAATGAAGATTATGATGAATATTTTGAAGATAATGTGAACTGTTGTGATGACAAAGAAACTGAGGTATTCTTGACCAAGGAAGAACATGACCAATTCTTGGATGCAAGTGAGATCTTTTTGCAAGATGAAGAGGAGAGGATATCAGTAGAAAGAAAAGATTATGAGACCGGATTTCAAAACGCCATCATGCAATTCCAAAGGTAGTACAACCTTCGAAATCAAAAGACACCTCCAAACCCTCCAAAAGGTAATCTTCCAAAGACAAATCCCACCAAAGAAGCTCAAGGTAATGTGCCCTCTTCTAGTCACCCCAAAAAGGAATCCACTAGGAAAGAACCACATGTAAAGACTCCAATGTGAAAGATTATGCTGCAAAGGATACTATGGAAAAGGGGAAGCAAAAAGAAGAACCTCAGAAGAAAATATTGACAAGAAAAGAAGTGGTCACCAAAGAGGTAAAAAAACTCCATCCTCTTTTGATTTCGAAAGTGGAATGTCTAAGATAAAAATCTCGCTACCGTCCAATGAATTGATCAACAATAGTGAAAACAGAAATCAAATCATCAAGATGCTCAAAATGGGACAAACCTATGATACCCTAAACATACAAGATGATCACCCAACCATATTACTCGAGCCAAGAGTAGAAGAAGGCAGTGAAAATGAAGAATTCCCTCCTTTCTATGTTATCTTAAAAATCCACGATATGACTCTGCATAATGCCATGCTGGACTTCAGAGCATCTCACAACTTGATTCCCAAAGTGGTCATGGAACAATTAGGTCTTGAGGTTACAAGACCTTATAAAGATTTGTTCTCCTTTGATTTGAGAAAGGTGAAATGACTTAGCATGATCAAAGATATGGTGGCTTCCTTGGCACAAATACCAGTAAAGAATATGGTAATGGACGTGGTGGTCGCTGATATCCCTCTGAAATTCAGGATGCTATTATCTAGGTCATGGGTTGCAACGCTATAAGGAACCCTCTAGATGGATATGTCATATACCACTATTCCTGTCTTTGGTCAAGACAAAAGATTGTACAGGGAGGTTCTACTTAAATATATGGTCAGCAACAAATCACAACCGACCAACCATCCTATTTACTCAGTAAGTACTGAGTTGGGGTCTTCCATTTTCTTTAATGACCTATGTTTTGGAGTAGAAGAGACAGAAATAGTCATGGTAGATAAAGGTATATCCGAACAACAAATGGAGGAAATTTCAGAACAATGAGGTGATGCGGAAGATCAGGTATGGAAAATGAATTTTGTCGGAGCTGCATGCAGAGAAGGAGCTGGAGCTGGTGTGTGGATAAATCATCCCAAAGGAGATGCGAAATTATGCTCTTACAAAATCGTTTTCGAATGCACAAATAATATGGCTGAGTATGAAGCGTTAATATTGGGGTTGAAAGTTTTGGAAGAATTGGGTGCCAAAAAGATTGCTGGGCTTGGAGATTCTGAACTTATCATCAATCAGATCAAAGGAATCTACCAAGAAAAACATCGCAGACTGAGGGCTTACAAAAATTTGGTACTAGAACTCCTGGAGAATTTTTCAGAATGCAACCTTTCAACAATTCCAAGAGAGAAAAACCAGGTTGTTGATGCTTTAGCTACCTCGACGACAGTTTTCAAAGTCCCAATTTTCCCAAAAAAAATATACAAGGTTGAGGTCAAGTATAGGCCAGTAATACCAGACAATATGAAGCACTGGAAAGTCTTTGAGAACGACAAACCGATAGAAAACCTCCTCAAAATGGAGAATGAGTTTGAAACCTTAAACATTGATGATGAATATTGTGACAATGAGGTGAACACAACTGCGTTCACCAAAGAGGGACACTTTGATAATCAGATTGCTACCAGAGACATTGTATAGCTGAAGAGCAACATCATCCCCAAAGGCATGGTACCATTAGAGAAACTTTTTGACAACAATGATGTGGCCAGAAGTCCAAAGATCATAGTAGATGAAGGGGATGTGGAAGATTGTAATATTGGGACTCTAGAAGACCCGAAAATCATTAAACTGTCCAGGAAGCTCAGCCTTGAAGTCAAAGAAAGGTATGTAAATTTAATGAAGGAATTCACTGATGTCTTTGCTTGGAGTTATGATGAGTTGAAAGTTTATGACACTAATATAATCCAACATGTTATCTCAATAAAGGAATATCACAAGCCATTCAAATAGAAATTAAGAAGAATAAATCTTTTGTTGTTACCATTGATAGAGAAAGAAGTGAAAAAATTGTTTGAAGCAAAAATCATAGTGTCCTTGAGATTTTCCAAATGGGTGCCCAATCTAGTGCTAGTTAGAAAAAAAAGTGGAGAGATCAGATTGTGTGTGGACTTAAGGAACCTAAATAAAGTATCTCTTAAAGATAATTATCCATTGCCCAAAATGGATCACATTTTACAAAGGTGGTAGGCTCTCAAAGGAAGTCAATGTTAGACAGTTTCTCGGGATACAACCGGATCATGGTACATCTTGATGATAAAGAAAAGATAGTGTTCACCACACCTTGGGGAACATTTATGTATGCAAAAATGCCATTTGGACTTATGAATGTTGGGGCAACATTTCAGAGGGCTATGTATATAACCATTGCAGATGAAAAAGATAAGTTCATTGTTATATATCTGGATGACATTACTGTGTATTCTGCCTCAGATGAAGAACACATCAAACACCTCATAAGAGCGTTTGAAAAGTGCAGAAAGTTTGGCATATCCTTGAATCCAAAAAAGTCTAATTTTTCCATGGAAGAAGGAAAACTCTTGTGGCATATTATTTCAAAGGAAGGGATAAAGGTAGACCCCAACATAGTGGAGGGAATCTTGAAGATTGGCATACCCAGAACCAGAAAGGAAGTACAATCCTTCTTGGGCAAAGTAAACTTCCTGAGGACATTCATTCCTAATTTAGCCGAAATCATAAAACACATCACTAACATGTTGAAGAAGGGAAATGAGATCAAATGGGTCCCTGAGGCTAGAAAATCCTTTGAAGACATCAAGGTATAATTGACAAAGGCTCCTATGTTGTCTAGTCCATATTTTGAGAAAGATTTCATGCTATTCTCTTTTGCTTCTGAGCATACAATTGCAGGAGTATTACTTCAGAAGGATGACCAGAATTTTGAGAAACCCATAGTGTAATATCCCTCAGCCGAACCCAATTGTAAATGTAAGACAAGCATACTTAAGATGGTGAGCTATTTTGACATCATCTGTCATGGCATAGTGCATGAAGGTACTGCGCAGTAAAATAATGTGATAATGCACATTCTAGAATACTGCATGCAACATTTTAAGCACGACGCAGTAAAATGAGGAAGAATACACATTTTTGGATACTGCACACAGTAAATAAAGAGCACACAGTATTAAGGTCAATGAACCTTTATGTACACGATATGCATTATAGGCTGGTGAGCCAGTTTTATAAGATGGATGCTTATGTTTTGGAATTAGGCTAGAACGCCTAGATGTGAAAGGCCAGTGCACCTATTTTGTATATGTCTCATGATTAATATAAAATATATCGCTACGCACAGACTGGCCATGATAAAAGAGAATGGGGACTGAATTCCACCAGTTAGGGAAAGGGAGAGCCAAAAGGAATATTATATTAATTTATCCTAAGTCTTGAAGTCGGGGACAAGTGGCCAAAAGTAACTTCTAGCATGACAAGTGTCAAGTTGGGGACATGCATACTTATTGTTGAGACTCAACTCAGTTGGGGGACCGGGGGGATTATTGTTACGTTAATCTTCCATCTTCAGACCATCATTTTTGGGGAAAAATGATTACCTTCATTTAGTATATCATTCAACCATGATTCCATGACCATTTTCCCACTCACACAGTCATGTAGCTTCGAACATTCATTTCACTATACCCAGAACCCGTATCCATGACTATCCCTATCCGTGTAGCTGGTTAATGTGGGAGCGAGATTGAAGAAGTGGGTTGTCAGGCCCGTGAGAAGTAGAAGAAGGGGGTTGTTAGGCCCGTGAGCAATTATCTAAGAGGGAGAATTGTCATGGATCAATTTCCTAAAGGTGATAAACTACAGTTACCGTTCCTAGAGACTTCCGGTCTGGCCTGTTGCTGAAGCTCTGGAAGGGAAGTGGGGCAACCGAGGGACTGTTGAGCACAAAAGGTGCACACTTCCTTGGTTGGGATAGGCATGTGGGGAATGAGGGACTGTAAGCTATTGGTTGAGAGAGCACTATGATGGATTCTTTCCTCTTGTCCATGAGCCATAGCCTGGTTAGGAATCCCTTTACCTGGGTGGAGTTCAGTCCCAGCTCGGGGGTGACTCACTGTTGAGAGTGATGAACAATGTAGTCTAAGGATGGAAGGTTCGTGGAAGGTCTGCACGTAGTTGGTGACGTTCATACCAAGATAAGTACCAATTGTGTATTAAAATGACATGTTACATTGTTATTTAACATGTTTGTTTATGAGTTACTTACAATTCATGTTTTATAACTATCTGTATGTTTATGGGTATTTCCCATACATAATGCATTACTGAAGTTGTCGTTAGTTCGTTATGAAATGGTATGTTACCATATGTATAGTCTGTCATGTTATATGTAAAGCTTTTGCAAGAGGGCTATGTGTGAATGTGTAATTACATGCAGTTCGATTTGTATAGATGCATACACGTATACGTTTTTATATGTAAATATTATGTAGTATAACTCAATAGAATACTGGGTATGTACTGTAAGTTCTGCAGTGAGGTAACGAGGGCATTACCTAGTGAGTTTGGTGATGTCTCCCAGCCTCAGTGAGTGAGTGAGCACGTGAGCGCGTGCGTGCACATGCATATGTGTGTGTGGGGTCGGGGGACGTTTCATTTTGGTATCAGAGCTCCTTAGTTCCAACACTGAGCCTAGATGGGCCAAAAGGGTTCAGTTGAGTCGAATATTCACAGAAGATTAATCTTGAAATGGCCAGTTTACCAAGGTCACAGAGCATCCATGGTAAATTTCTGGCACTGTGCGGAGATACGTTGACGTGTGGGAGTGCGCAATAAAATTTGGGCACCATGCGGGAAAATGTTAGCGTGCAAATGCACGCAGAAAAATTGCGGTGTCACATGGAAGGATATAGTGTGCATATGCACGCACTATATTTAGCTTTGCGTGGTATATACCCTTAGTAATGATGCACATAGTGTGTACGGTATTACAAAACAAAGAGGATTTTTGTAGGTGCGCGCGAATTAGTGAGTGTGGTAGGGCATATTGAACTTTGACATGGTACAATGCGTAGAGAAAAATGCATGTGGAATATCAGTGTGTGATACAAAGACTATGCATAGTGGGTACTGAAGCGCAACACCAAAGTAATGTGTGCAAGTTTTGGTGCAATGGAGAATAAATGTATAGTGGATGAAGGTGTGAGGAAGAAAGATTTACCTTATGGTGTGGTAGTGTCCAATAAATATGAGTGTACCGGTTGGATTTTGTGCTCACAAAGTTGTTTGGAAGGCGAACAACAACATAACGCAGTGGATTTCTATGAGTCTGAGTTTAATAGAAAATTTGCATAATATTGGGGGGGAAAGAAACACACAACTGTGACAGAACATTAATTAAAATGAATTCAGAATGGTTTGAGATGAAATAAATACAGTCTAAACTACTAAAGCTGAGAGAATCTCAGAGATGAATTCTGGGTTTTACTTCCTCCGACTCCAAACAAAATGAAAGTAAAATACAAGATTTCAAGAACACATACTAAGAAGGAAAAACAGACTCATAACACCACCATATTGAATCTGTCATGAATAGTCCTTAAAAATACTTCTGCAGTTATATATATATATATTCATTTAATCTCAAAATTACAAAAAGGTCTTTTTGCGCAGAGGGCAGACACGTTTGTAGAATTTGAAAATGATCAGACTTCTGCATAATTCTACAAATAGTATGAAGTTACAAAAAGGGACCAATAAGATTAGGTCTATCGCCTTCGGAATTCCTTATCTCTGTTATCTTCTATCCAAAAATTGCTGAAATGTACTTAATTCTATGAGAGGACTCATTTCAACTTAGCTATTTCCTCCTTTAAAGTATCAAGCTAGACATATTGATTCTCTCCAAAACTTTCAGCCACTTTAGCTACGGATTCCTTTTTTGGTCGCTTGCTCCATTTCTTCTTAACAACTCCGTTGTTGATGACTAGATCCCTCATGATAGGATTTAGCCTAACTTCCGACTTAGAGTCTGCGATAGGTTCCGTGTGAAACCTAGTCGCTAGGATGTGCGCGACTACCTTTTCCTTATTACTCATAGGAAAGTCTTTCATGTTGCTGGAATAACCCGTCTCACTTGATATAGCTTTATCCATGTGCCCCAATTCTTGCAGACACTGAAATTTTCTTACAAAGATTAGAAAGCAGAGAAAAATTGGAAGACTATTCCAATTATGGATAAGATGATGCTTCCAAACTTGGAAAATGGTCATTATAGAGTCCCAATGATGAATCACTGATAGACTTCGTGAAAATATGATGTTTTCCATGTGTGGTTAATCTATTTCAAATGATTAAGCCATGTGAGTTCGTTATGGTGGCGTTCGCTAGACTTCATGCAACTGTGAAGTACCGAACGAGTGAAACAGGGTGATCTAACTAACCGTCGTCCAGCCCACGAATGGTGGATTTGACATAATGAAACATGTGATGTCAGGACTTTGGCGATGATGTAGTTCATGCTAAAATTCTTGAATTGAGTTCTATCTAAACATTTTCATGGTGATAACACCCAGAACTCAGATGAAATAATTATGATGTATAGATTGAACCAAAATGGTTCGTATTCTTCTTGAATTGTGGAATTAGTTAGCTTGATAAGATTTGATGGCTAAACTTTTTGTAGAATTGACAACAACTAGATCAGATTAGTGCAGAATCCATAGGACTGGAAGAGGCTTAGGGAAACTTTAGTTAGCAAGATGAGAGCAAAGGGATGAATGTCCATTTGGACATTGAAGGAACAAACTCCAATGGACATGGAGAGGAAAGAGATGAAAACATGAATATGGTAGAGACCATTAAAAATTTGCAAAAGGATGTCCAAAGCCATAAAGATGATAATGAAAAAATTATGAAAGCCAAGGAACAACAAGATGACTTCAACATGAAGTTATTGAAGGGCTTAAATAGAATAGAAAATAAATTGGACAAGGAGAGTGGCACAAGAAAATCTGGAAATCACAAACATTCAGATGAGAAAAGAAGTACAAAAAGTGTTAGCAGACATCACCACTCCTCGAGGCATTCCAATAAAAGAGCAGGTAGCAACACAAGTTCATCCCCTGTTAGACAACATAAGAGGTCTGTAATGGATGAGCTATGAGGAGAAATGAACAAAATCAAACCTCCTACATTTGATGGTGAACACAAGAAAGATGAAGATGCAGAAACATGGTTGTTGGGCATGAGGAATTATTTTCAATTGCATAACTATTGTTCTCATGTAGAAGGCAAAATTTCCATTTATCAACTCAAAGGAAAAGCATCCGTGTGGTGGGATCAGCTCGTGCAGGTGCAACACCTTAAAGAGAAAAGTGTTACTTGGAAGGAATTCTGGAAGTATTTTCAGAAGAAATACCTAACCAAGAGATATTATGACAAGAAAATGAAAGAGTTATTTGAACTCAAACTTGGAAGTATGACCATAGATGAATATGAAAGAAGATTTCTAGAACTGTTGAAGAACGTCTCTTTCATCAAAGATGAGACAGTTAAAATTCAAAGTTATTTGAGTGGACTACCAGCATTCATCAGTGACAAAATACAATATGATGATCCTAAGACTTTGGAAGAGACCCTTAGGAGAGCTAAGTGCCTTTATGATCAGCAGAAAACAAGGCCAACTTTTTAAAAGGCTTGGGAAGACAAAAAGAAATTCAAAGTGGATCAGAGGAAGAAGGGGTATAAGCCACCATTCTTCAGAAATAATCCACAAGAGAAACAAATGCCTAGAGAACCCAGAACGATTGACATATGAAGTCAAAGGCCAAGGCATCCACCTATGCAATGTTGGGGTTGTAAAGGAGATCATAGGTTTAGAGATTTTCCTCACAAAGGTGAAAAAGGAAGGACTGTTCACAATGTACAACAAGCTGAAATAGTGAGGGGCATGGGAAGAAATGTGCCAAGGATCTATACAGCCATGGATAACAAGTAAGAAGACTATTAGTCACACATGATTGAAGTGGAAGGTATGATCAACAACCAAACCATTACTATTTTAATTGATTTAGGAGCTAGTCATAGTTATATAGGTCCTAAGATGGTAGAAAGTTTGAAATTGCCAAGAAGAAAGAATGTAAAATCTTGGTTAGTACACTTGGCAACAGGAGCCAAAAGAAAAGTAAATGATATGGTTAAGTCATGTCTCATGGACATGAACGGTTTGAACACCAAGGCAGATTTGAACATCTTTCCTTTAGGTTCCTATGACTGTCTAATTGGGATGGATTGGTTGGACCAACATCATGCTCTCTTAGACTCTCATAACAAAGCATTTACTTGCTTGGATGAAGAAGGGAACCAAAGGAAAGTGTAGGGAATTCCCAAAGCAATAACCATTAGAGAAATTTCATCATTACAGCTGAAGAGATGTTACAAAAAGGGGTGTCAAATATTTGCAGCTCATATGGAGGAGACACCTAAAACAAAGGTGCCAAATTTGGAGGATTATGCAGTCCTGAAAGAGTTTGAAGATGTATTCAAGGAAGTTCCAAGACTACCCCCAAAGAGAGACATTGATTTTTCTATAAATCTGACACCAGGAGTAGCTCCAGTGTCAAAGACTCCTTATAGAATGAGTACACCAGAATTGAAGGAGTTGCAAATGCAGCTTGAAGAACTTATAAAAAAGGGGCATATACACCCAATTGTATCACCTTGGGGTGCACCAGTCTCATTTTTGAAAAAGAAAGATGGAACATTAATATTGTGCATTGATTTCAGACAATTGAATAAAGTGACTGTTAAGAACAAGTATCCTCTGCCTAGGATTGATGATCTTTTTGATCAATTGAAGAATGCAAAGATCTTTTCAAAGATAGCTCTCAGGTCAAGATACCACTAGGTAAGAATTAAAGAGGAAGATATCAACAAGACTGCCTTCATGACAAGGTATGGTCATTATGAGCTCACAGTGGTGCCATTTAGGTTGTCAAATGCACTAGATGTTTTCATGTGCTTAATGAATGGTGTTTTCTGAGAATATTTGGATAAGTTTGTCATTGTCTTTTGGATGACATTATTATATATTCTAAGTCAGAGGAAGAGAATGAACATCACTTGAATATGGTGTTGCAAGTATTAAGATATCATCAGTTGTATGCCAAATTGAGCAAGTGCTCATTTTATCAGGAACAAATTCATTATTTGGGGCATATCATTTCCAAGGATGGGATAGTTGTGGACCCTAAGAAGATTGAAGCGATTAGAGAATGGTCAGCACCAAGGAATGTGATAGAGGTCAGATCATTCATGGGCCTTCCAGGATACTACAAGAGATTTATTGGAGGATTCTCAAAGATAGCACACCCAATTACTTCCTTGCAAAGAAAGGGTGTGAAGTTTCAGTGGACATTAGATTGTGAAAAGAGTTTCCAACACTTGAAACAATTATTGACAAGTGTTCCAATTCTAAGGATTGTAGATCCAAACCAAGACTTTATCGTATGCATAGATGCATGTAAGGAAGGACTTGCAGGAGGCCTCAATCAAAATGAATTTGTGATATGTTATGAATCCAGGAAGTTAAAGGAACATGAAAGAAACTATGCCACACATTATTTGGAGTTGGAAACAATAGTACATGCCTTGAGGAAATGGAGACATTACCTCATGGGAAGAAGGTTTGAGTTAAGAACATACCAAAATGGTCTGAAATATTTATTTGATCAGCCAAATCTAAATGCTAGGCAAAGCAGGTGGTTGGAATTACTAAGTGAATATGATTTTGATATAAAACATATCAAGGGAAAAGAGAATAAAGTGGTTGATGCACTCAGCAGGAGGGTGCATGAAATACATGCTACAACCATTAGCATGTATCAAATTGATATTAAAAGAAAAATTATGGAAGTTGCGAATGCAGACTTGCATTACAGAGAATTGGTAGCAAAGTTATAGCAAGGTGAGATACCACAGAAATTGGACATTTATAAGTTGGGAATAGATGGAATACTATTGCACAAGAGTAGGATTTTTGTACCAGACGCTCAGGACTTGAAATGTCTAATTTTGCATGAGATGCATAATGTCCCTTATGCATGACACCCTGGTTATCAGAAAACTGAGGCAACAGTTAAGAGCCAATACTTCTAGCCAGGTATGAAGAGATAAATAGTTGAATACATCACTATATGTATGGAGTGATAGAAAGTTAAAGCTGAGCACAGGCACCCAGCAAGGTTGCTGCAACCTTTAACCATTCCTGAATGGAAGTGGGAAGTAGTGAAAATGGATTTTATTACAGGATTACCCAAAATAGGCAAACTACATGATTCAATGATGGTAGTGGTGGACAAGCTTACCAAAGTTGCCCATTTCATTCCACTGAAAACTGCTCATAAGGCAACAAATGTTGCTGATATTTTCATAAATGAAGTGGTGCGATTGCACGAAATTCCTAAAACAATTGTGTCTGATAGAGACCCGAAATTCACCTCGAATTTATGGAAAGGATTGTTCAAAGGATTCAGAACGAATCTGTAATTTAGTACAACTTATCATCCTGAGTCTTATGGACAGACAGAGAGGGTGAACAGAGTAATAGAAGACATACTGAGAATGTATGTGATGGACAAACCATTGAAATGGGAAGACTACCTGCACTTGGTAGAATTCACTTACAACAATGGGTATCAGACATCATTGAAGATGAGCCCATTTGAACCACTTTACAGCAGAAAGTGCAATACTCCAGTAAGCTGGGATAATCCAGTTGATAGAACAGTAGTTGGGCCAGAGTTACTCAAGGAGATGGAGGACCAAATGATAAAAAATAAGCATAATTTGAAAGCTGCCCAAGATAGGAAGAAAAGTTATGCTGATAAAAATAGAATCCACAGAGAATTCAAAGTGGATGATCATGTTTTCCTGAAAGTGAAAGCTAACAGGAGTTCCCTGAACTTGGGAAGCTGCACCAAGTTGGCAGCCAGATTTTGTGGACCATTTGAAATCCTAGAGAGGATTGGTCCAGTTTCTTATATGTTTGCATTGCCTGCATCTATGTCTGTTCATAATGTATTCCATGTATCATTGCTAAAGAAATATATACCTGATGCTAATCATTTTATTGATAGGAATTTGATTCAGGTGGAGCAAGAAGGCACTTTCAAAGTGCAACCAGTGCGCATCTTGGAATGGAAAATCAAATAGCTCTGGAATCGAGCCATATGGCTTGTAAAGGTCCAATGGACCTGGTACAGTCCTGAGGATGCTACTTGGTAAAATGAGGATGCAATGCGCACAGAATATTTGCATCTGTTTGAGAATTTAAAAAAAATAAAAATAAATTGTTGTATGAGTGTACATGATGCACTGAGGACTATGCATAAATAAGGGGAGGGGATTGTAATATCCCTCGGTCGAACCCAATTGTAAATGTAAGACAAGCATACTTAAGTTGGTGAGTTGTTTTGACATCATTTGTCATGGCATAGTGCACGAAGGTACTGTGCAGTAAAATAATGTGACAGTGCACATTCCAGAATACCGTGCAAAACATTTTAAGCATGACACAGTAAAATGAGGAAGAATACACATTTCTGAATACTGCGGACAGTATTAAGGTCTGTGAACCTTTATGTATACAATATGCATTATAGGTTGGTGAGCCAGTATTATAAGATGGATGCTTATGTTTTGGAATTAGGCTAGAACGCCTAGATGTGAAATGCCAATGTGCCTATTTTGTATATGTCTCATGATTAATATAAAATATATTATTGCGCACAGACCGACCATGATAAAAGAGAAGGGGGACTAAATTTCACCAGTTAGGGAAAGGGAGAGACAAAAGGAATATTATATTAATGTTTCCTTACCGGTGAGGTAACGAGGGTGTTACCTGGTGAGTTTGGTGATGTCTCCTGGCCTGAGTGAGTGAGTGAGGGGGGGGGGTTGGGGGACGTTACACATGGAGAAGTAGGCATATGCTTTGGTCAAGGCATTGAAAGAATTCAGGGTTTACATTCTACACTCACACACTATGGCTTATGTTCCCAACAGCTCAGTAAAGGACATCTTGACACAACTGGATCCTAAAGGAAAGAGAGGAAAATGGATTGTAGTATTGTTAGAGTATGATCTTGAAATCAAACCCACGAAATTGATCAAAGGATAGGGACTTGCTAGACTGATGGCGCAAACAAACTACGAACTCCTGGGAATAAACTTCAGAATAGATCTATTAGAAAATACAGCAGAGGAAGAAAGGGCGACTCCACAAATATCTCATAAATTTCTTGACTCTACATGGTATGTGGATATCATTTTTGTGTTGAAAAATTTGCAGGCTCCTCCTGAGTATAGTAAAACAAAAGCTAGATTCTTGAAACTAAAGGCAACAAAATTTTGAATTGTTAATGGATTACTGTACTGGAAAGATCCGAGAGGGATTTTGTTGAGTTGTTTAAAATAATAAGAAGCAAAGAAGACCATCGAAGAGTGCCATAAAGGTAACTGTGGAGCTCATAACTATTGGAAGTCAACTGTGCATAAAATTTTGAGAGCTGGTTTTTATTGGCCTAGTATTTTTCTTGATGTTTATAAAGAAGTGTCAAAGTTCCATGAATGTCAGATCTTCGATGGGAAAGGAAAATTGTAGTCCCTGCTGTTGAAGCCCATTTCAGTAGAATCTTCATTCGGACAATGGGGTCTGGATTTTATAGGAGAAATACACCCACAGTCCTCGGCTCAACACAAATGCATCCTGGCTGCAACAGATTATTTTACTAAGTGGATTGAGGCTGTCCCTACCAGACAAGCTACAGATGATGTTATCATTCGAATCCTAGAAGACAATATATTGTCTAGATTCGGATGCCCAATCAAGATTATAACATACAATGCATCGAATTTCAAGTCTAAAAAGTTGGAAAAATTTTGCAGCAATTACAACATTACCCTTGGTCATTCTACGCCATACTACTCGCAGGGAAATGGATTGGCTGAGTCTTCGAACAAAATCTTGGTCAGAATCATAAAAAAATTCCTACAAGAGAATAAAAAGGCGTGGCACAAAAATCTCATTCATGCACTGTGGGCCGACAGGATATTGCCACATCCCCTTTCCAGATCGTTTATGGTACAAAAGTTATTTTTCCTACCGCATTGGGATTACCAGTAATGAAATTATTACAAGAGAAAGAAGTGGAAATGAATGTCGGTCGAAGAAGGGAGGATTAACTCATCATCATGCAATAGACTAGAGAAAGGACCTTCAATAACACCTAGGTATGTTTGTTGTAGGAAAATATCCCTGCGGACATGTAGATCACCTCTAGAGCTTGACCTTAACCCTAGACATAAAAGTGCTTATCATGGACACTGACTTCCTTTCAAATCTATCTAAACTAACACATGAATAGGAAGGATGACAGAAGTACCTTTTTACCGACGTTTGTCCTTGCATGCTCCGAGTTGCGCTCTGATCCTTTGCTTCTCACTGGATTCTGTGGACAAGACAAGATACAACCGCTTCCTACTCTATTGATGTTAGCTTGAAAACAGATCTATCAACTAGTGATAAGTTCATGTGACATTAGACACAAACTAGAAATAAACAGGCCAATCATGTCATATTGATGAGAATAACGACAGCAGTACTTACAATCGTAGATGCGAATGTGACAGCTTCATCAAGTCCCCTTCGTCTAACCCTTGCCTGAAAGCTTCACAACCTGGATAACAACAGCTTCACTGATCACTCTCCTTTGGCTGGCTGTAAGTTTCCTCAAATATCATAAGTTTCATAACTTCAATTCTTCCTCCTTTCCACCATGATAGAGCCTGCTTATATAGGTTAATAAGAGCTTAACCTCTTGAGTTATCTTTAGAACAAGTTGGGAACCTTTTCCTTAGATCAGGGATCTCTTGATGAAACCAAGAATTGGAGCACAACTGCCTCCTAATCTCGAAAGATCCTCCCCTTATTCTCCTCAACGGGACAACTACTGCCTCAGATTAGGTAGCGCTCCCTTAGAAGGGGCATCAGAGCACTGTAGCGCTCCTTGATAAGACTTGGGGGAGCGCCAGCGCTCTCAAGATGAGCAACGCTTCTTCAAAGGGGCCTGGGGTGTGTTATAACTCTCCCTGAAGCATGATAGGGGAGCACCAGTGCTTCTGGAGCTGAACTGGGGGAGCGCTCCTCCTCAAAACCTTTGTTTTTGGGCTCTTTTCAGGTGTCAAGAGCTGTTTGACTTCAGTACACCAGTTCTCCTCCTTCAAATCAGTCTTGTAAGTGTCTCCTTAGTGTCGTTGTCATGAAAACATGTCTGAACATCCTTTGCGACACTAGTGACCAACTTGCGACACTTGCGAAAGATGCGACACTTACGACGAATGAGAGGGACATGCGACACTTATCCAGCTGAGAAATTTTGATGTGTAACAGAATGCCCCCCAAAGTATGAAGTTAGAAGATGGAAACTGATAGCTAAAATACTTTGTAGATGCTCAAGCAAGGGTATAGACTCGGAGAACCTGACGGTCGCTGCACACAAACATCCAACAAATATCATGACATATTTCAAAACCCAAGGCAGGCATACCTATGCTTGGGTGATAAAGACTTAGTAGGATATGGTTGCCATAAGATACACTGCGGATCCATAATTGTATTGATAAAAAGGTATAGCCACCAAAGATACAATGTGGATCTATACGCTGATGACTCGGACTGATTGTAGCCATGAAGAATACACAGTGGATCTACGAGATGACAAGACATAGCCACGACCAATACAAAGTGGATCTATGTAACAGTGTATGTGTCATTGTTCAATAGAACTCTTTCGCAGCCTGGGCAAAGCATGTATCAAAGTGATGGCTCAACCCATGGTCTTCTTACCAATCCCAATATGGTACGATTCCAACCATGTGAATAGATGTCCTGATGTCGAACATGGCAGAAACCACTTGATTACCGGTCAATGGTGTGAACCGTTAACAAGTGCGAGGGAGATCACCATTGATGTCAATGATTCCCAAGGTACCCTAGTACATTCCAGCGAATGTGAATAGATGAGCTGAGGTCGAACATCCGTGGAATCATTCGATCAGGGGTCAATGATGTAAACCCACTGTCGAATGTGAGGAGGCCTGCCATTGAGGCATGTAGGTCCCAAAGTACTAACTGGTTTCTAAGTCTGATTTCCGGGTAATGTGTTGAAGTCGATAGGAATAGACTCATCAAGGGAGGGCCTTGATGTATCCCCTATCAACGACATGAAACAGACATGGAGATGTAATTGGTAGATCAAATAGACTGACACAGGTTTTGAGGCAAGATATTTGGGATGGCTGACTCTCGAGGCGGATACTTCCCTTGAACACTGAGGCACAACAACAGAACATGCCATAGACCAAAACTATGCAATGGATATTGTGACTTACGTCGGATGACCCAAGGGAGTGAAAGGAAACTCAAAGGATTGGCTCAGTGCAGAGGTTCAGCGGATTATAATATGTGCACAGTGACAAAGTGTCGTGTTCAAGGGCAACTCTAAGAAGTGTTGGATGATGTTCTCAAGAGACTGCTTGGCTTGCTCCTTTCAATTTTTTCCCCCATCCAAATAGATGAGTACCTCTTTTTGATTTAATAAGCTCGAGGAGGATAACACATGCTCGATATGACTCACCTTCGGTAAGTCCCTCTTCTTTTGTTTAACGAACCGGAAGAAGTAAGGGTTCGGTCCCATATGGGTCTGTCGATGTGTGCTTTAACGAGTCCAAAGACAAAAAACTCGAAGGTCTTTCGGGATTATAGAGTTTGGAAAAACACTTAAAAGAGAACTCTCTCAGTTCCTTCTTCGTATAGTAGTCCAAAGAGACCAAAAAAGGGTTAAACTATCGCTCGAAAGATGCTCTTTCTGACCTTTTAACGAGTGTGAAAGAAAGTAAGATCACTCAACAATCTTTTCATATTTAGAGAGTCTGAAAAGGGTTTAAAGGAGACTCCAGGGGGGTTCCTTTTTCGTGTGTTCATATCCATACAGGTCTGAAAAAGAGATAAAACTTTACCCGGTTACGTTCTCATATTGTCGAGCTCGAGAACGAACTAAGACTATGCTCATAAATGTGACAAGGTGAATGATTCATTAGAACTGCCAGGAAACCTGCGATGCCAAAAACTACAAACCAGATTTTAGTGAAGCCATTTACATCATTAGAGAAACCCAAAATAACCATACCTTATAAAAAAATGAAATTTTATAAATAAGAATTGATTTGAAAACTCATTTACCATTTCATTTGCAATGATTTTTGGATTGTTGGAGAATCTCAATTTGAAGCAAATCTTGTTTTCCTCGCTGCCGGAGCTACGATCGATCATTTCGCTCACTGTTCAAACCAGGTAGGTGTTCATCCTTTTCTCTTTCAATTGCACAGTTTCAAATTGATTTTCACGGCATTATTTATTTAAAACACAAAGCCCTAGGTCGCCCATCTTTAAATCAAATCGGCCTCCTTTTAAAAATTGATAAAATGGGGGGATTCTTTTACAAAATGTGTTGGGGAAGGGTTACTTAGATGTCCACACCCTTTCAATTTATTAGACCGACCATTTTAAGCAAAAGAAACTCATAAAAATTCCCCCAAATTGCCCACGCAGCCCCCTAAGTCGTTTTGCATTTTTTACATGTTTTAATCATTGTTTGGCAAATATTAAGGGATGTGGTGGTAAAAAAGAGTAATTGGTTGCTTTTAGATGACATGGGCACTTTGTATCATGTTTTAAAATGCTTTTGAAAATCGCCGAAAATACAAAAACGTGAAGAATAACGAAATTTTTGATTTTTTGTTTTGTAGGCATCTTCGGCAATCATGATTGAATGAAAAGAGCGAGAACACGAGATGGATGATTTGGCTGCTCTACAGAGTCCTCGTACGTGGGTCGCTTTGTGGGCCTGTGGATTGCTCAAGTTTTTCAAATTGCAGAAAATGAAAAGAGAGATTCTATTACTTGAGCACATCATTGGCCTTTGGGATGTTGCGGAACAAGGGTTCCGTATCGGCACACAACTCCTAACCATTGAGTTGGAAGATGTGTACTTTTTGACTAGCCTCTCGAAGAGAGGGGTCCCCATATCCTTCACTAGGCAGAGGGCATTACCTGAGCAGGTGGACGTGTATCTGGCACGCCACTGCGTTCCGGGAGCATGGTTGGTAGGGGGCATGATCCCTATCAAAGATATACGAGATCTGCCTCTCCAATCCATACTATTTGCTATCACAAGCATGACCGGTAGCACTAGTGCTCATTTGGCGTCGAGATCACAGGTGGCCTATGGTGTTCAATGTTTGGAGCCAACACTGTTCAATTGGAGTGCAGCGTTCCTTCGGAATGTGAAGGAACAAATCTCATGGTGCAGGACTGGTCAGAAGCAGTTCGGCTATGGCTCGTTTTAGTCTCGTTCTTCCTAGAGCACATCCCTTTGATGCAGCCTCAGATAGCACTGGCAGTACGACCAGTGGATGAGCCTCGGATGGAGAGGTGGACTAGCCTGTCTTTGAGGCTAGTCTCAGAGTTAGAGTTCCACTTTACTGGTGATTTCTTTGCCTGGCTGAGGCGGCAGTACCTCTGGATCGAGGACTTCCCGTATGCCGATGTAGACTTCTGTGGAAGTATGGACTTGATTTTGCCTGAGGGGGAATATTGGGATGAGTCAGGTACGAGACTAAGCCTTACCTTGTCTAGTTTTTGTTTTTTTGATGTTTTTTGATGTATATGTATTTTTTTATTTTTTTTTGGGTATGTAAGAGAGTTTTAACAAATGTTTTGTTTCCAACATGCAGACAAGGGAGCAGTGCGTCCAATGGATATACCAGTACTAGGGCATCGTGGAGGTGCCCCAATCGCATCAGACCCAACAGTACCAGTGGTGGGTCTCCGGGAGGTTGAGAGGAACCTCCAAGGCCTTACGATGGGTATCCCTCCTCTGCGGAGGGGGGATGTGCCTTTACATATGCAATGGCACACTGTAGGGGTTCCAGAGAATATCAATTCTCTGTTGAGGTGCGTAGTGCGTGCAGTAGTATTTTACTCACAGCACAACACAGTGCGGGGAGATTAGAGCCTCCCTGTGCTCATGTTTTTGTATGCCTCATCAGGCAATGTTGTATGGGTGGATGGGCTCAATATTTTTCTCTCTTACACACTTTTTGATGTAACACAAATATTTCAGTCACGCCATATATATATATATATATATACAGTTTCGAGTTTTCATTATGCCAATGATTTATACATGATGATGTCTATGATGTGTTTTAATTTACATGCAATGTACAATTTTTTTTTCCTTAAATATTATATGTGGGCAAGATATCGATCCATGATATAGTTTTCTAATGAATCGGAAATACTATTAAGTTCTCTCAGAATGTGTCTATATTCGATGTAATTGAACATTCATTCGAGACGACGAACTTGCAAGTGTAGGCATAGCAGGATAGGACTACAGATAGCGTAGATACGGTTGAGTTGACAAACCACCAGTTGGGAGTCTAAGTAAATAATGATGCGAGAAATACCTAGAGAGGAAGCTTGGGTTAACAATCTGATGACAGCGTGATATTCTGCCATATTGTTGGTTGCTGGTCCTAAACAAATGTCTCCTTAACTCACCACCTGGTCAAATTGGTAAATAACCCAAGCTGCTGAAGTGATGTTACGGGTATGTCAGCTAGCGCCATCCGTGAACCCAAAAAAGATAGGTAAGGAAGACGTCATCTGGGCATGAAAACACAGGCACAGTCATGAGTGGAAATGATAAAGACTCGAGCACATGAAAGAAAAAGACACACCAAAACTAAATACAATAATGTACAAAGTACAAATGCTAGGTGATATAGGCATAGTACTTCTTAAGTTAAAGCCCATTTCGGGGCTCTCCTATGGAGATTTCATCGTGATCAACTAGTTTGTAGGCACCTTTATGTAGGACACGCTTCACGATGTAGGGACCGTGCCACATGGGTTCTAAATTTGCTGTCCCCAATTTATCATGAGCTTGGTCATAAACAAGGACTAAGTCTCCTTCCGTGAAAGTCCGAGGGTGGACGGATTTGTCATATTGACTTTTAATTCATTTTTGACGTGCCTCATTGGCGAGAGAAACATCGCGATGCGTTTCGTCCAGTTTGGACAAGTACAGAAATCGTTCTTCTTCAGCGGAAGTATGGGGCAGGAGTTCTACTTTCAGTTTGAGTGATGGAATCTCACACTCGATCGGTAGGACGGCTTCAATGCCATAGACCAACTGGAAAGGAGTGAATCTAGTTGAAGTTTTCACAGTGGTGTGGTAGGCCCGGAGAGCGGAGAATAGTTGTAGATGCCACGATGTTTTGTTTTCCCCTACCATGCATTGGATCATGGTTTTTAGGACTTTGTTGATGGTTTCAACTTGTCCATTCGCTTCAGGGTAGTAAGGGGATGATTTTTCATGGTGAAAACCCAGTTTGACATGTAACTCGCTCATCATCTGGTTTTTGAAATGTGCACCATGGTTAGTGACAATGGCACGTGGTACACCAAAACGAGTTATGATGTGGTTGAAGAGGAATAGAGCTGTAGTACGACCATCATTCAGGAAGGTAGGCATAGCCTCAGCCCATTTGGTGAAGTAATCAACGACGACGATGATGTAACCATGCCCCCCAGTTGAGGTAGGCTTACACTGCATGAAATCAATGCCCCATTTGGAAAAGGGGCCGATGGCGATAATTGGGTGTAGCGTCATAGGGTGGGTGCGTGCCTTCTTGTTAAAGATTTGGCAGGGTGGGAATTTCTTGACAGCCTCGATACAATCTTTGAAAATCGAGGGCCAAAAATAGCCGGCACGTAGGATTTTTTGGGCTGTGGCCATACCGGAAAGGTGGCCGCCACAGGCGCCAAGGTGAAAATTGTTCAAAACGTGTTCAGCCTCTTCGTGAGTCAAACATCGCCAAAGGATGGTGTCGATTCCACGGCGATATAAAGTGTCGCCGAGGATGAGATAACGTTGAGAGTGGTGACGGATGCGTCGTCGGTCTTCACGAGAGATGTTGGGTTGAAAACGTTGTGTTTGAAGGTAGAGGATAATGTCTCCATACCAAGGATCAGAGGTGCTGATGAGGAAGAGAGATTCATCGGGGAGAGAATCTCTAGGTTCGATGTTTTCATCGGCACGAGGAAAAGCGTAGATGAGCTCGACAAACACCAGGGATTTTTTGGCATTCACCTTTGTAAAATCAAGATCGAATTCTTGAAGAATAACGATCCATTTCGAATATTTTCCCCCAAGTACTTGACGTGTCAGGATGTGGTACATGGGGTTGGAGTCTACGATTACCGTGGTGGTGTGTAATAAGATGTAATGGCGGAACCTTTGGACAGTGATGACAGCTGCCAGAGCCAGTTTCTCGACATGCGAATATCTGAGTTCAGGTCTAGATAAACTCTTTCTTAGATAGTAAATCACATGTTCTTCGTCGTTGGAATCTTCTTGGACTAACACCATTGCGATGGTGGAAGTAGAAGCGGCCAAGTAAAGGATATAATCCTTTGTATAGTCAGGTGGATGTAACAAAGGTGCATGGGTCAAAGCGTGCTTGAGAGCGTCGTATGACTATTGAGCTACATCATCCTAGATGAAAGGGACGTTCTTTTGCAGTAACCGCATAAATCTTTTAGTGATCTCGGCATAATTGCAGATGAAACGGCGAAGGAAGTTTGCTTTGCCTTGCAAAATTTGGAGTTGGGTTAAATTGGTGGGTGGAGGTAAGGCTAAGATGGCCTTGATCTTTAAGGGGTCCACCCTGATCCCATCTTTGGAGACAATGAAACCGAGGAGTCGACCGGATTCAACAACCAAATGCATTTGTGTGGGTTCAGACGAATACGGTAGAACCTACATCGCAGAAAAATCGCGCGTAAGTGATCAATGTGATCGGATCGATTTAACGAATGTGCAGGTAAATCATCAAGATACGGTTCTGCGATATGTTTGATGTCATGAAAAGCATACGACATGGCTCACTAGAAAGTGGCTCCAGCATTTTTAAGGCCAAAAGGTAGCTTTTGGTAGGTGAAGGTTCCCCAAGGGCAGATGAAGGCTGTCTTGTGTTGATCTGTAGGCAAGATTTCAATCTGGTTGTATCCAGAAAAGCCATCCATGAAAGAACAGATTACGCTCCCCGCACAGTTGTCGATGATTTGGTCGATGAAAGGCATGGGGTAGTTTTCCTTAGGAAAAGATTTGTTAAGATCTCTATAGTCGACGCAAACACGGATGGTCCCTTGTTTCTTAGCCACTGGAACGAGGTTGGAGACCCATTCGGTTAAAGGGACAGGATAGATAAAGCTAGATTTTAGAAGTTTTTCAACTTCTACCTTTATAGCTGCGACTTTGTTGGGATGAAGTGGGTGAAGCTTTTGCCGAACCGGTTTCACATCAGGGTAAGTTTTGATTTCATGTACGACGATCGAAGGGTCTATCCCTGGCATTTCCTCGTAACTCCATGCAAAGACATCGCAGAATTACTTGAATAAAGCGGTGTAAGAGACCACTTCGTCAGGTGTGCAATTAGCACCAAGGTTGATGTTTTCCATGACACTTTCTTTGATTGAAATGTCAATCGTGACCGTAGTCGATATGTTACCCATGTTCCCCTCAGAGAGAGTATCTGTCATGAGGATAGGAGATTGCGGAGCTTCAGTAACATCGGGGGGGGAAGACAGATTGTATGTCTTGGATTTCTTCCAAAGGTGGAAGAAAAGAGGATCGATGGTGGTTGTCATCCCATGGAAAATCGTCGATGCTAAGCATTTCCATGATCGATTCGTCCGAAGGAAAGATATGGGAAATGTAATCGACAACGGATGATAGGGAATCTAACCAGGAGGGCACCGAATAAGTATCGGGTGCCAATGAGTGTGAATTGTTCAGTTAGGGAGAGTCGGATTGAGTAGCTATGTATGCGGCCTCAGCTGGGCTCAGTGGCATTGTGTCACCGAGCACATCGAATTCCAAATGACTAGGCACAATCCAAGGGTCAGATGATTCCAAGGATTGATAAGGCAAAGTCGAGATCATATTGATGATGGAAATATGATGTGGAGTAGGTGGAAGTGGTGTAGGGAAGGTACCCATGAGGCTAGAATATTTCAATAAGCCAACACCAATGCTTTCATATGTAACTGGGTGGTCTCCCAGAAAAGGAATGTTGTTGGTAGCAGGGATGCGAGCATCGGGTGTGAAGAAGTCAAGCTGATCGATGGTAACAATTTTACCTTGATGGGGGAATTGTACACATCAAAACACCGACGAGGCGATGACAGTCATCGTGTGGAACCAACTTCTTCCAAGTAGTAGGTTGTAGTCGAGGGGGGCATCGACCACCTTGACGTCAATAGTGACAGTTTTGTCGCCCAACTGAATGGCTAAGGATTGTAATAATCCATGAGGATGAAAACCTTGTCCATCAAAGGCACGTAACATGGTAGCATATTTGTTAAGGGCAGGTGATTTCAAACCTTTCCAACAGGCTAAGGACATGACATAGGTGGAGGCTCCCTCATCCAGGATATTTCGGTGGATTTGTTGATTGTGAACAACCACATCAATTTGGAATGCTAGCTGGTGGGAGAGTCACGATTGGTGATCATCCAGATTAAGCATGAGGTAGTTTGATGACTCAGGATCAAAAGTGCCAATAGCGGCTAAGAGTGTTGTACGTTGGTTGGGACAATGTTGTAGAACTTCCAAGGCGAACATAGCACATGGGGCTTGGGCCAAATCTTCTACGATGTTGTAGTTTTGGGTAGCCCGTGAATTAGGATTGAATGTAGATTTCTGGATGGTGCTCTTAGGAGGGAATAGGATAGAGTCAAAGGATGGTTTCTCAATCTGGAGTGGCTCGGATGGAGGGCTAACAGATGGAGGATTGGCGGAGGATGGTAACGGGTCTGACGCAGAACCGTTAGCGATCTTCGGCTTGTCAGGTTTAACTGGCGTGTCATATGTCACAGAGCGAGTTGTTAGATTAACTCCGTTAAACATGTAAATGTGGGCACTTGTCGAGGCCTCATCATGGGATTGGTTGGAACTGCCCCCCGGCATGGGGATTTGTGTAACCAAAGATTGTTGCTACGGAAAAGGCTAAGTGAGCACAGCGGGTTGTGAATTTCCTTTGAAAAGTTTGGCCACTTCATCGCGATGTGGGCAATCTCAAGTGTACTGATCATCACCAAAAATGAGACATGGGAATTTTGGTTTTCGTTGTGGTTGTTTTCCGGTAGTAGGGGTTTGTGGTTGGGTCTTGGGTTGCTCATTGTTGTTGTTCTTCTTTGGTTTGTTTCTCACTTTCTTCTTGCCCCCATGCTGTTGTAAAGGGGTTGATTGGACTACATTGACATCAAAGACCTGAGTTTGAGGTGGGGTAGAAGAGGGTGCAGTCGAACTGGGAGCAGTTATGGAAGCGGGCCGCTGGATTGTTCCAGTAGACTGAGTAGGGGATTGAGTTTTGAAAAAGCCAATAACTCCATCTGCATGCGAAGCAGTTGATGGTTTGGATGGGTCATTAGTGGCATGGGTGGCGTTCGGTATCAAATCATATAGAGTACCGGATTGTGAGTAGACTAAGTCTAGGTACTGAGCCCGAGCGATGGATTCTTCCTCGGTGACCACGCCACCCATGGCAACATCACGAGCAATCTGGGGTAATAGTGATTTCGTGAACCATTCCGCTAACAATTGGTCAGGAATGACTGCTTTGATTATCCTTCGTCGTCGTCTCCATTCATGGATATGATCGGAGATATGTATGGAAGTGGTCTGACAAAGAGAGGTTAATAGTTCGATACCCGTCTCGTATCGAATGGGTAGTTGGAAATGTGTGAGGAAGAACATGGCAAGGGAGTTGAAATCGTGAAAAGATGCGTGTGGTAATTCAATATACCATTTCGCTGCAGAAACCATGAGTGTTTTTTGGAAAAGACGCAAACGAATCGAATCGTCCATGAGGGAGTTGGATGAGCACCACAAATGGAAGGTCATCATGTGGTTGTTTGGATCGAATTTTGGGATATCAGAAGGAAGTTTAGCTGGAATGGTTGGCCAAACCGAAGAATGATAAATGGGATCATTCGTTAACCGAGACAAGTCTGGAAGGTCTAGGGTGGCTAAAAAAGGTAGTTGTCGGTTAACCTGTGGATAATGCTGGTGTGGTAGAGGGACACCAGTGGGGCCCAATACTGGGTTATGTGGATAATTATAACTCGTGGGCCCTCTCATGTGAGGTTGGTTTTGACCAAGGTACATAGGATTTGAGATGATTTGAGAAGTGTTGGTGAGTGAGGATAACCGGATGGGTTTTGTGGATTATAGGGTGGGTTTGGCATTTTTCCATAAGGGGGTTGTGGTGGGGTTTGCACATTCGGTTCTGTGGAGGCATGCAAATTTCCTTGAAAAGGGACGCTCCACGGATTAGGTGTGGCGGACACATTTTGTCCCATGGAGGTGTGTGGGTTTCCTTGAAAAGGGATGCTCCACGAATTAGGTGCGGTGGACACATTTTGTCCTTGTGGTTGATGGTGTACTCCAGATTGAGGTTGCCCCCTAGCATGAGGGTGCCCCCCGAATGGAATTTGTCCTCCAATGGGAGGATGCCCCCCAACGTTAGGGTTCCCTCCGAATGGAATTTGTCCTCCGGAGGGGGGATGCCCCCCAGTTTGAGGTAGAGTTCCCAGGATCTGAAAGCCAGATGTCAATGATGGACCGATGCCACCGATCGGGTTGGGACCAGCAAGACCAGTCCCTCCGGGTTGTTGGATAGGTATGGAACTTCCCGGTATAGTTTTGGTAGTGGTTTGGGCAATGGACGCATTCAATGCTCTAAATACAAATGGGAGTGTGGGTATTGGTGTTATAGGTGTGCCAATCGGGGCTTGATTAACTACCACATTACCGACAGGGATAGTCGGAATGTGCGGGGCTATTGTCGAATGGGCCGTCTGGAGGGGAATTGTAGACCTTGGGCCAATGGATGGTATGTTCGGACCAACGGTTGGTGTGGCTATAAAAGTGGTAGTATCGGTGAAATTATTTGGGGGTACAGTATAGGAAAAGGGTGCATCGACAACTTCTCCCATTCCATAAAGATCTTGCACCAAGCGTGGTGGACTCCGAACAACATCCGTAGTCCAAAAAGGGTCACTGGCTAAAGGGTTCTGAGAAGACCCAGCCGAAATGTCAGAAGGATGGATGACCACAAATTCTCCAGCAGAATTCAGGTGGAGGATCTGTCATTCATATCCCTTCAGAATGCGATAAGCTTCCGGAGATTCTGAGACAATTCAGAAATTCTCCAGAGGGATGGGAACTTCTTCCTGGGAAGTTGTAGCATTATGAACCTCTCTCTGTTGAGGAGATTCCTCCGTAGAATGAGGGGGTAACGGGGTGTTTCCTTCCATATTCTCTGGAGGAATTCCCTGTAGCCTCCGCGAGCGGCATGGAGGGTCGATGTTGGCGGAGAAGAGTCGGTGAAAGAAATCTATGGCCAACTAACGAAAAGAAACAACACACGCTAAAAAATCTAAGAATCACAACCAAGCAAACAGGACCTTCTTTTGATGACTGTACTAGTTGGTGATGAAATCCAACGTCGCATGATCAAGTCCAGAAGGGGTGGGGATAGGGTGGAACAGTTACAATGGTGACCTGCTTAACAGACTTCCGCCTTGGTGCAAGCTTCCACGTAGTAATTGTGGATTTACCCTCCAAGGAGCCCGAGTGAGTTTGACCAATGTCTGCTCCAGGTACAGTGAGACTTCCCATCACCATCACCTTGTGTAAGAACCTAAATATTATGGCCACTAAGGTTACCAATTCGTAGTCAGCCCCTGGGCGGGAACAGTCGACAGTTCGATCCGAACGTACTGGTAGGGTATCAAGCCCGAAATCAACTAAAATGATTCCACGCAGTAATTGTGGATTTACCTCAAAGTGACCCCCATAATATGATCCGATCACCACAATCAATTAAACCAAGGAGGGTTAGTCCCCGTAGCTTACCCGAATGCAACCTCGTGCGTAACCCCTGTGTGAGAGGGGGATCCCAGGCAGACTTATACGATAACTGGATTTACTCTCCCTAACTCAGGATGCTATTGTTTGTTTTAGAAACTTTGGAGAGTTATGCTCACAGCCCTAATCCAAAGTACTAAGCCTAATATACTGTTGGTGGAGGATCCTAGAAAAGAAAAAGTTCTAGATAACTTTTAATTAGCATTGATTTTTATGGTTGTTCTTTACGCAAAGGGGTGCATGGAAGTGAAACAAATAAAATTATGACTCCGACCCAAAGAATGCATCAAACATGATAATCAGTCATTTTCTTTCGATGAACATCTAGCTAAGGGAGAGAGAGAGTTCTTTCACTAATCCAACACAAGTAAGGAATGTCCTCAAACAATTCTTTTCTCAATCAAATCATGATGTAATGCAGAAACTTTTAAGATACCTTCTGATATACACAATCAATCATGCAGATGCTTTTTTTTTTTCTTTTTTTTTTTTATTGTTTGCGTATGAGTGATGATAAATATGACACAATGCTCATTTTGCTAATTATCTTCTTGGTATGGATGAAAACCAAACTAGCACAAGCAAAAATCACACAAACAATACACCCTTTTGTAGCAATCCAAACGAAAACGGATGAAAAGAAACAATCAAAGAGAAAAACAAACTTTACACCCAAAAGCAAAAGGCTGAAGAACAATGACCTTGACTGAAAACAAGATAAAGAGGTTTGTAGGCCTTTGATGACCCTCACCAGGGTTTTTACTCAACTGAAGAGAAGAGAAAAGCAATGCATAGGTTTCAAGCTTCACTCAATAGGAAAAACTCAATGAAAATGGTGAAGAAGGCTACAAGATCCAATTAACAAGGTGTTTATTCTTCAAAAAGAAAAATGTCAAGGCTGAAAAGGAAGAAAAATTGACTCACTAAATCACTCAGCAGAAGACACACAGAGGCAAACCCTAAACAAGGCAGTTCTGGAGGGTTTTTTGGCCAAAAAAAGGCTGGCGCTCTGTTGCCAAGGGCAAGGAGCCTTATAGCGCTCTGTGTATAGGTATGGGGGAGCGTTGGTGCTCTGTGAACACTAGGACAGGGGCGCCAGGGTCTAAAAAGCCCAAAAATGTCAAAAAATTCCAAAAATTGGGATTCAAACTTGACAAGTATGTTGAATGTGATAAGGTAAGGAGCCAATCAGCTCATGAAACTAATCAAAGAGGAGTGAACTAGGTTTGAAACAATCAAGGGATAGAACAAGGTCAATGAGGAGAAAATCAAAACAAAAGGTTTCGATTTGAGGCTATCTCCCCAGCAGAGTCTCCAGTTTCTGTTGTAGGAAAATCTCCCTGTGGACAGGTAGATCACCTCTAGAGCTTGACCTTAACCCTAGACAGAAAAGTGCTTATCATGGACACTGAATTCCTTTCAAATCTATCTAAACTAACACATGAGGAGGAAGGATGACAGAAGTACCTTTTTGCTGACGTTTGTCCCTGCACGCTCTGAGTTGTGCTCTGATCCTTTGCTTCTTGCTGGATTATGTGGACAAGACAAGATACAACTTCTTCCTACTCTATTGATGTTAGCTTGAAAACATATCTATCAACTAGTGATAAGTTCATGTGACATTAGAAACAAACTAGAAAGAAATAGGCCAAGCGTGTCATATTGATGAGAATAACGATAACAATACTTACAATCGTAGATGCGAATGCGACAGCTTCGTCAAGTCCCCTTCGTCTAACCCTTGCCTAAAAGCTCCACAACCTGGATAACAACAACTTCACTGATCACTCTCCTTTGGCTGGCTGTAAGTTTCCTCCAAGATCATAAGTTTCATAACTTCAATTCTTCCTCCTTTCCACCATGATAGAGCCTGCTTATATAGGTTAAGAGGATCTTAACCTCTTGAGTTATCTTTAGAACAATTTGGGAACCTTTTCCTTAGATCAGGGATCTCTTGATGAAACCAAGAATTCGAGCACAACTGCCTCCTAATCTCGAAAGATCCTCCCCTTATTCTCCTCAACGGGCTAACTACTGCCTCAGATTAGGCAGCGCTCCCTTAGAAGGGGCATCAGAGCGCTGTAGCGCTCCTTGATAAGCCTTGGGGGAGCGCCAACGCTCTCAATATGAGCAGCGTTTCTTCAAAGGGGCCTGGGGAGCGTTATAACGCTCCCTGAAGCATGATAGGGGAGCGCCAGCGCTTCTGGAGCTGAACTGGGGGAGTGCTCCTCCTCAAAACCTTTGTTTTTGGGCTCTTTTTAGGTGTCAAGATTTGTTTGACTTTAGTACACCAATTCTCCTCCTTCAAATCAGTCTTTTAAGTGTCTCCTTAGTGTCGTTGTCATGACAACATGTCTGAACATCCTTTGCGACACTAGTGACCAACTTGCGACACTTGCGAAAGATGCGACACTTACGACGAATGAGAGGGACATGCGACACTTATCCAGCTAAGCAATTTTGATGTGTAACAATGTTAAGACAAGATCAAGGAAGATTTTGATAGACATACCAAAGAGGGTGACTTCGAACCTGGAGACTGGGTACTAAGATGGGACTCCAAGAATGAAGATAAAGGTAAACATGGGAAATTTGACCACCTGTGGTTGGGCCCATTCAAAACTGTAGCTTACCGAGGGAGAAATGCCTATCTATTAGAAGAAAGCAATGGAGAACTCACCGGAGGAGGGCCCGTGAATGGCAGGTTCCTCAAGCATTACATAGTTTAAAAAATCATCGCACCACCATTCATTGTATATAATAATTTCACTTTTCCTTTAAAGCATGAATGAATGAAATAAAACAACATGGTTGAAGCCCGAGGTGAAGGCCCTAAGCTATGCTGAGTAGGTTTTGAGTTTGAGTAAAGATTAGAAGATTCAGATCACACTGATGGATCACATCCCAATGGGTAGGAACTTAATCTATAGTTCTTTGCTACCTCGTAGAGAGGATAACATCCAGTTGGAGCCAATGTTATCACTATAACAATTTTCATATGGTCTCTGAGATTCAGAATTTTAGTGAAGGATTACATCACCACAAAGACATGTCAAATCAGAGGACCCGGGTATATATGGTGAAGTATGGACAAAATAATAGATATGTGAAGAATAAAACTCGGCGGATCGTTGATCCTGAAAGTGGACCAGATCAACGGCTTAAGCGCATATCAGATATTTGAGTAGCACAAAGATTAAGCAATCGAGGGTGGACCGGGGAAAACCGTCACGGTTTCATTATGGGACGTGTGGTGATCGTAGAGGTACATTGGGGGGAAAAGTAGTCTGACTAAAAAAAATTCCTCCAACCCCCAATGCCAAATCCACTAGGCAAATGTCGATCATAGATCCTGAAGCGGCCTGGATCAATGGTTGAAATTTATATCAGTGATTAGAATACCATGGGGTTTAATCGATAGAAGGTGGGTCGGGGAAAAGTGTCATGGTTTAAATAGTGGATGTGTGGCGCCCTCAGAGGAACATCGGGGGTAAAAGTGGTCCACCCGAAACCGTTTTCTCTGACCCCCGATGTCAATAGATACCTATAAAAGGAGGAACTCCCCAGCATTATTCCATGATAATTTGAAGAATTTAAACATACGGAAATTTGGCACAAAGATTCCATCCAAATTTCAAAGCTTAGCATAGAACCGGAATCGTGTTTTTTCGTCGCTTAACAATTATTTTTCACCATGGCTGCCAATCCTGTTGTTTTATCCGTAAATGAGTAAGAGATCTCCTCTAGAGAAGAAGCCCTAATTGACAAAGATTTTGACGTTTTTGACACAGAGATAACGATATCACCCATTTCTGTGTCTAGATCAAATTTGTTGAACAATGTCAGGATGTGTATACCTTTCCTCGAAGTGGCTCAAGCCTCCATCATCCCTTACATTGTAGAGACTGCCTTTCCATTCCCCGAATTTGTAAGCTGGTGCGCATAGCGATATTCTCAGGAAGAAAGAGTCATCTTGAATAAATTAGAGTCAGAGGTTCTGTGTAAAGTAGATAGTCCATCACTCCAACTCACTCTTAATATACCAGATGCCTCCCCCACAGTGTCAGATCCCTTCAAGGAACAAAAAATGATCATGATTTATAGAGAATGCCCACCAGAAGTCAAAACCTTATTTTTGCAAACCATAGTCAAGCCTGAACATCATTCTGAGAGTTTGTCATTACCTACCAGTAAAAGCGTCATGGTCGTCAAAGTCCAGTGGGCTTGTTATCTACTGAGTCAAATTTTAGGGTTAGACAATGACAAGTTTGTGGTAGAGCTCATGTTAGGTTTCTTGTTGATTTTCTTTCTGTCTGGTTAGTCAGTCTATGTCAGTTTTGATGAATTTATTGTAGAGAATATACATCAACAACTGGTTAATTTCAGTTCGTTGAGACACTTCATATACTACTCTCATTTATTGAGAATGTTTCTGGAATCTAACAAAACTGAATTTCTTGAGACTTCATTTATTTTGATCGAGTGCAAAAGGATCACCATGCTCATATTCATCAACACGATTATGTCCAGGGTTTATAGTCTCATTTTTGGTTCAGACCTACCAAGAGTTTTAGAAGAAATGAAAAGCTCATTGCAGCCAAATCCAGAGAGAATGGTAGGAGATTGGGTGATGTTCACCCAATCCACTATAATTTGGGTATATGGATATTAAGAAGGACCTCATCTTTTACCTATTTTTCTGACTCCCAGGATCTTTTCTTTGGAGTTCATAAAGAAAAGAATTATCTCATAGACCGAGCATTTTTTGAAAGCACATAAGGCTTCTAATTTGAAATTTCCTTTTGTGGTAGGTCCCTTTGTGGTGAAGAATAAGTCCTGTTTCCCCATGTTCAATCCAAACTTAGCAAATTTGGTTTCACATAGTTGCAATGGAGAAGATATGATCCACATTAGATCATATCAAAGAGAAGATTGACAAGTAGACAAGGCCCCTATGAACATGAACATGTCGAAGGATTCGATAAGTTGGTCAATCTAGAGGCCTATACAAAAATGGATGTCACCATGCAACATGATCAAACAAAACAAATAGAACCAACTTCTCAGTAGAGCCCAACACAGAAACCGTCACCCAGGTTGATTGTCAAATCCCCTAAAATGAGCGTCTACAACAATAGAAGTAGTTCAGAAGCCCTAGGTACTAGTAGCCAACAAGACACTCTCAATAAAATGAAATTCACATCACTCTCTCAAGTAGTTGACTTGGAAGAGGAATAATCAAAAGGTAAAACATGCATGGGGATGGTGGAGACCACAACCAGGGGTGAAGGAACCAATACAGAAAGAAAACCACAAAATGAGAGTTGCACAAAAGTTTTCAGCAGAATAAAATACATATTTAGCCAGACACCTGAGGCGGTTTATCAGTCCAAAGAAGATTTAATGAACCAGTACACCGTGAAGGGGAATATGGCCAATAGTGAAATAAGAGACCTTTTACCTGAAGTAGAAGGAAACTCCCAGTGTAAGGCTCATTTGCTCTCAGTCAAGGATGTCGAGAAAAATAAATTTAGCATTGCAGTGGCTAATGATGATAAGGTATCCGTGATCAAAATGCACTATGAAAACATTGTTCCCCCTGACAAGGAAAAATTTCATAGGAATGTCAAGGACATGTTATATTCTGATTATCTGAGCTTGGCTCTACGAGTTGCAAGATTGACAACATATGCATCAAAAATAGATGGACAACTGAAACAGGAAAAAGTGTCCAGCAAAGCCTAGATGACAAAGGTCAAAAGGCTAGAGTCTGAAGGTCCCCAGGGGCTGAAATATTCTTTGGATGAATAGGACAAGTTGATCCAAAGTCTAAATTAAAAGCTGAAGATGTCACCTACAGATCATCCACTAATAGCAGAATTATCTTCTTTGGAACAGGAGAAGGAAACATTCAAACAAGAAGAGCTAAATTACAAGGCTAAGGTATTGCAATTGGATAAAGAGAAAGAGAATTGGTCACAAATTCAAGCAATGATATCAGACATGGAAATCATTGTACTTGGTAATACATAGGCTGGGTCAAGCACTAAGGGGATAGTCCAATCTATGTCCCAGGTGAGTTTGAAAACATGTGAGATCAAGAGTCTCAAAGAGAACATGGAAAATTTGAAGCAAGAGGCGAAAGTGAAGGATGAAAAGATGGCTCAACTCTATAGAGAAAATCAAGATTTGTAGGAGAGAACGAGCAAGCTAAAAAAAAGGTTAAAGGGAAAGACGTTGTTGTAGGGAACTAAACATGTAATATGGGACACTATTGCTGCGGAGGTTGCTAAATTCAAAGTTTATCTAAATTTTTTCAACGACATAGATAACATGGTTGCTATAGCTCGGAGTAAATGTGTTGTTGTAAACGAAATGCTTGCAAATAAGCCCTCGGAATGGGCCCAAAATGCTATTGATTTATTGAATACTGTACGAACTGCTGAAATTCAAACCATTGGTGTGAAATATAGGACCATGTTGATCATTTCTGACAGAAGGATCATTTCCAAGCACAACTTACTCGGATCGGTCCAGGACAAATCTATGCAAATGGAGTATAGCATACAAGAGTTTAAAGATTATTTTGAACAATTGTTTGTCAATGTCCTTCCATCATTTTGGGATGGTAAATGCTCACTATACAATCTAGAAGACTATCATTCTCTCTTCATGCAATATATAATGGACCATTCTAAGTTCGAAGATATGGAGGAAAGTCTGAAAGGCCTGAGTCTAGTGGAGTATTTGGCTAGAGATTTTGAAATTCTAAACAAGTTTAAAACAGTGAAGGTCATCTTGCCAGCCATGTCCTATGGAATCCCTTTTGATCCATAATGGAAAGAAATCGTGTGATTGGGTAAGACAAAGGGAAACATCTCCGAAACCAACAGGTGATCTCCGGGTGTCACCAATTTTTCATATCTAGCAGAAGCTTAGAGCGAGAAAAATGGTGCAGAAGAAGTGGGACAGTCAGAGAGATTGTTCATGATTTTGAAATGTGTTCTTTTTTCTAATTATTGTAAATTGTTTCATATACCGAAACTGTTAGTCGAAACTGTTATAGAAGCTGAAACATTTCAGTTTCTTTTGTTTTGATAAAATTTTATAAGTACTGAAAGACTTGAATTAATTAATGTTGGCAGAAGTGCAAGAGCACCTTTTGGTTGTACCAGACTCCATTTTGTAAATTTTCTGAATCTTAATTGAATATAAATGCAGAAGATTTTGAAGTTTCTATGAAAAGATTCTAATGTGTGGTGATATGAGATTTGTTTCCTTCCATCATATGTATATCCTATGACCTATTATCTCATTTACATTTTTTCCCTGTTTAAATTGGATAGTTAAAAGCCCAGAATTCATCCCTTGATGCTCTCGGATGAAACAATTTAAACTATGTGATTGTCTTCTTAACTAGTTCAGAATTCATTTCGATAATGCTTTGATGCGGTTATTTGTTTCCTTTATCCTCCTACAGTCTATTTCAATTTAAGAATAACTCAGATTCATCGCCTCTCTTAGCCTTTATGCTCTGGAGAGTTCTATTAGCTGATGTATTATTTTCATTCACTTTCAAAATTTTGACTCCATAGCCCTGTGTGTTCCTTCCCTTCTCTGCCAACAATTTTATAAAAACCCCTCAAAACAAACCAAATCTAGCCACCATTTCCTAAAGAATATCAAGTGACATGAGAGATCCCTATCTGGGTTGAACCGGCTAGTGTTTTAGCTCTAAAGTTGGTTGAAATAGTTACCTCTGTCATTTTTCTATTCAGCCAGACAAAATTTACAGAGTGCTAACACATACCAAAGTAAATAAATAGGAAATGCAATTTGGGAAAGTAAATAAAACAAACCAAAGTATTGAAGTTGTAGCAATAAAGAAACTTGTATTGATATTATGAATAGGATGAAATGTTCACTTCCTCTTGGAGGGGGGAACCTCTAGTTGAGTAGAGCTTCAAAAAAGTATTAATCACTTATCATTTGATTTACATTGTTTCTACCTCTATAAATAGTTTATATATATTTCAAACCCTAACCACCTAGTGGGCCTTTATTATTTAGACTACATAAAATACTTAGAGGACCTTCTTTAATGAGGCCCTTACATTATTTTTCACATACTTTATTACTTGGTCCTTATTTAATAAATATTTTCATTATACATTAAGTAAAAATATATTTCCTTAACTAGGGGCATTAGGGTGGGACCCTAACATGCCCTCTCATATCAAAGGTAGCATTTCCTTCAAGGTTGGAGATGTGGAAATCATTGTAGGATCACAGATGATTCCCAAGTTGCATTGTTGTGTCGTGTATCCTTCCAATCAATCGAGAATTTTTGGATAATTTGATGGCATGGAAAATTATTTCTTTTGTCTAAAACCACCTAATGCTACAACTAAATGGAGCCCTCATCATATAGTTCTAGGAGGATGGTTTGAACTCCACAATTTGTTCCTACCACTTTATTCAAGCATGACACATGAAATATGGGGTGGATATTAAAGTGAGTTGACATAAATATTTTGTAAGAAACTTGTCCAATATGTGTTATGAGGAAAAACTCTCTATGGCTAGGGGAAACCCACAACAGACAAAATGACACCCATAAATAAACTCTAATCTCAAGTATGTTATATAAATGAAAATGATAACAAGAGAAGGTTGGAAGCCTACCTCGTCCGGACGTCCGAAGAAGACCATTATTGAGCATGTGACCCAAAGCTTTACACCTGCAGCTTATCCTCAACAACCAAGATACGCAAGCATGTGGAAATTATATATAATGTTAGCATATAAATTATCATAGTCCATTAACATACATAAAAAATATTCCCATGGAAAGGAATACAAATATTTGCAATATATAAATTGGACAGGAAAAGAGTATTTCTATTATTGAAATCAACAAAAGTACATATGTGACAAACTTCTCTAACGACACATATCAAAACCAAGAAACTAAGTCCCTCCAGTTGTGCCTTCACCACTTCAATCCTCCACAAAGGCAAGCTCACAAGTAGTAGGAGTCAATGAGGGTCTCCATTTCAAGATAGGAAGATCTTCGGGGATGAACACAATGAGTTCATACTTTCAAAGATAAAGGGATGCAAACTCAATATGAGGTGAAATTTCTCCAGAGTGTCTTTTCTCTCAATGTGAAGAATGTCTCAAGGATTGTATATGGCTCAATTTATAGCCTCCAAGTGGAATTGAAGAGCCAAGTAAGAGTTTTTCTTGTATATGGAAGGTCAAGGATCATGGATCTCATGACATGGCATGGAAACCCAACATATTTTTTAATTTTTTAGCACAAAAACCTATGTATGTGGGTTGTAATGGAGCAACCTACATATACGCGAGTTGTCTAACTGTAGCTCACATACATGGACAAAAATATGTATTTTTGGCTTTGGAGTGAGCAAAAAGGGGAAATTAAGTATGCAGATGGAAATGGAAGGCCATCAAAGCAAGATGCATGGAGTGAGGAAAAAATTTCTATAACAGATGACCGCTAATGTTTGAGGTCAGAGGAGCATCCATGATGGATGAAATACATTATAATTCCAAAAAGTACAGTAATGAAGACTCAGTTGGAAGTACTAGTTACTCATGAGAATATTACAATTTATTTTGACACTGTACACATGGTTTCCAATCTGAATTACACTATGGATCCATGTGGATAAATATCAAATAGTTGTTCATAGCCATGAATATGCAATACAAAGTGGACACATTGGAGTCCAGTCTCAAAATAAACCGAACAAGACACAGTGGAGTCCAGTCTCAAAATAAACCGAACAAGACACAGTGGAGTCCAGTCTCAAAATTAACCGAAGATTTCTGTATACAATGGAGTACAATTTGATCTTCCATGATCACTAAAGTCATATAGGTACTGGTTTGATGAAAGGCAACATCAAATATGGGGTGTTTCTACTGTAAACTAGAGGTATTATACACTATCCGCTGAAGGTGAAAATCCACATTATATGAATAAAGGAGTTGAAATCGAACACAATGAGACTTCATTTGATTATCGGTCATTAAAGTATACTGCTAACAAACGTGAGACAACCCACCAATAATGAAAGTAGGTGTCAAGGAACCAAGTACATTCAACAAGTGTGAATAAGGGTGTCAAGGATGAACACTTGAAGAATCCATAGGATAAATTGATGTATTTCTAGTTGTTGATGACAAGAGAACTTCCCACTGATGACTGCAATCCTATAGGTACTCATAGGACTCTATATCTCAATTCCAGAATAGATGAGTTGAATTCGATGGAATGAGACCCACTAAAAGGAGAGAATTCAGACATCTCTCATAATCTAGTGTGAGGTACAAATCAATAGCTTGATGATTAGGAGGAGCTTGGACGAATAGAATATTCACGAACCCATGACAATGTGCATATCTCACATGCACCAGATACAAGTAGTACATGAAAGAGACCCTTTGAATAACAGTTGTTCGAGCATGCAATTTTGGGGTTTAGCACAGTAAACAAGGAAAATAACTAAGGAATGGACCAAAGGAACAGTTGTATCGAAGACCAATTGCGTGGAAGGCAGTTAGAAAGTGGACAGGTTGAGTCCACTTAGAATTAGGGTTTTTGAGTCATGAAGGGTTTTTACCAAATTTTGAGTATAAATAGAGGATGTATGAGGTAGATAGGGCGTATGATTGTCATGTTTTGATGGTGACTTGGTGTAGAAGAATCATATCTTTTGAGAACCTTTTTGAGTTCGAGTCACAGTGCTAGTTTTGTGGAGAGCTGTGGAGCTCATATGGAGTCAGTTTTGAGATGTAATTGAGGGTTAGGTCACAAGTTGCGGAGCTTGGTGCGACACTGGTCAGCCTCACGAAGTATGAAAAACCTTTGATGTAATTCATGCAACGCTATATTTTGATGAAGAATAATAAAACATAAGATATTTGTGGACGTAGCCCAGGGGGGGTGAACCACGGTAAAATCATGTGTTGCAATGTGTCTGAATGTTGTTTTTTTGTTTTGTTTATGCAATTATGAATGAATGATGAATGGTTAGAATAATATACCATAACATGCAATAGTGATAATGTAGAATGAAATAACTAGATGAATGGTATAATGAAGTATGTGGTATGATGCATGTTAAAGTAAAAGTAAAGAATAAGTAAAGGTCCGACATCCCCATGAGCACAATCCCTTCCATGATTGTAGATAGTAGTGTCTTGCAGTCACCGATAATCCATCTCAGGTGAGACTGCATTGTGCACTTTGTGCACAATGTTTCCTTCTTGTTTACCAAAGGGGATGATGGTTTATATGGTTTTGTTGGAGAAACTAAGGTATAACTCGGGTTATCCCATACATCCAACAGTAGTCAATGATGAAAATTGTCAAAAAAGGCGAGGAAACCACCATTAGTGATAATGGAGTCCAAGATACTGCATGAATCCCAATGTGTGAATAGATTTATTTCCATCGAAAACAAGGGAAACCCCCCAGTCAACAACTGATGAGGAAATTTCATCTGCTCAGTTCAAGGTTACCTACCAATGATGAAAGTAAACCTAAGGTGCAAAGTGGGACAACTTCATGTGACTTTGAGATTCACTTGTAAGGGGATGACCGACATGAAAAGTCAATAGTTCTAAGGAATGGATGACACATAATTATACTTCCTTTGAAAAAGAGCATGAGATAGATGGATAAATCAGGCAACATATACTGAACACTAATCATTGACAAAAGTTTGTGACATAGGAGGCATCAACATTCTGCACTGATGAACACATTTTCTATGATGTTGGGATCATTTGAAATGTTGATAGGGATCATTTCCAAAATATTCTCCATGTTCCCTTCAGCATAAAAACCATCTTTTACTAAAGGGTTCACAGTCTTGTCAACATAATTGTTCATGTGTACATGGAACCCTCCTCTTTCGATGTGATCTATGTTCGAAAGGAAATAACAACGATGATGCAAATCATCCCAAGGCCTCTCCAGACCTATCATTACCTCTAGAATAGCCTCATCTGATGGCATTACCCTCTCGAGACAATCCATAGAATGAGAAGAGTTAACTACCCAAACGGACTTCAGAATATCATCAACTTCCTCCATCTGAAGAGGAGTTGGATATGGGTCTGCAGTGACCATCTAAATGTCTTGATGAGTGATTTTGGTTGTAGACAAAGGTTTCACCATTCCTACATGCTTGATCTCTTCTACCCAGTTAGACGAGGATGGTAGAATCTAAGGATCCTTAAAGTACATTATCTGAAAAATGGTGCATTTGGGATATAGGAATTGATGAGCTCAAGTTATTCGAAGGTGAAACAAAATGTACAAGATTGGTGTTGGGATATTAAAGGTTCCCATCAATGAAGAATACATTTCAATGACAATATTTTTAATCACCGCTTGGGAACCATCTATTAACGGAACAGTAGATCCTGGTCGCGCAGTTGGATCCGAATGAATAAAAGACAACTATTCTATAGTCATGTTTTTTCCTTCATGAGGAAAAAATTAAATCAGAAGGCCGGAGATATGAAAACGGTCATAGTGTAAGTCCAAATATGTCCTAACAAGAGGTTGTAATCAAGCAATGCGTCGCCTACTTTCACTTCAACGTATACAGTTTTTCCACCCAATTGTACGGGGAAGGAGGAAAGTATCCCATGGGCCCGAAAGGAACAACCATTGAGTTCAATCAACAGAGTAGGGGATGGAGAAATTTATATAGAGTCGATATATTTACAACAATAAAGAAACATCAAATACATTGATTTCCCCAAATCGATCACTATCCTAAAAATATTCTTCGTGGCGTAAACCACTTGAATTTGAAAAGCGACGTGATAAGGGAGGTAAGGTTTGAAATTAGAAGGGTAAAATGTGATGAGTTGTGAGCTAGAGGCATCTGTATCCCCGATAGCAGAAAGTAATGCACTTTGTTTCGCCAGGAAACTTTAGAGTACCTCTAGAGTAGACATCACACATGACGACTGGGAAAAGTATTCCACAATGGAATAATTTTGAGCGGCCTTGGAATTCAGATTATGCGAGACTCTTTTGTACAGATCTTTGGTCATGAAAGGCATGGAATCACTCGCAGAAATATTTTCAATATGAAGAGGCCCTTGAGGCTTGGGGGTTTATTTACTCTCTTAACCAAACTCAGGTTTGTTGTAATTGTGTGCTCGAGTCTGTATATAAGCATCCAAATTCATCATATAAATATTCGACAGTGTTCCATCAGGTGAGGGAGCACGCTAGTTGCCCCCTTGTTGGCTCCCAACATTAGATATAGAAGCTATGATTTGTTCATGAGGGAACAAATTCGTTAATACGACAGGTTTTTTATGAGATAATAGCCTATGGGATTCTTCCATATTGGGGCACTCATGAGTGATGTGATCTTCTTTGCAAATCTTACAAGGAAACTTCACCTTCCTCTTTTTCTTTTTTCCCCCACCAAAACTAGACTATGGTTTAGTAACATTCTTGTTATTACCCCACCCCCCCCCCCTTTTTGTCTGTACTCTTTCTCTTCCTTCAAAGTTGTTGGGTAACTTTTGGGGTTGTCAATTAC
Organism: Picea engelmannii; assembly: GCA_009831015.1. Classification (NCBI taxonomy): domain Eukaryota; kingdom Viridiplantae; phylum Streptophyta; class Pinopsida; order Pinales; family Pinaceae; genus Picea; species Picea engelmannii. Next base: position 155,350 of record ML809183.1, read on the forward strand.
ACACTATGTACATCTGAATTTTGGGAGGGAGTGGTTGAAGCCGAAGTTGGACTAGATGTAGAATCTTGGATAGAAAGCTATATCATTTTATTAAAGACCAAGTCTGTGGGTGATCTTTGAATGGAACCTACAATGCCATCAACATGAGGTCCATATTTCATTTTTGTGGGATCAAAACTAGGTTGTGGTGAATACGATATGATTTTGTACATGAGCCTAGACTGCGAATAGATCAAATCTAGTTGCTGGGCTCTGAAGATCCCTTCTTCCTAAGAAAAGACTCCTGATGTGGAAACGTATTTAGAGATGTCTGGAAACAAATACTTAAGAAACAATTCCAATAAGAATTTGGGAGGAACCTTGGATTTAATAAGCTTCTTCTATCTCTGCCACTCCTGGATATGATCCAAGATATGAGTGGCTTTGTCTTATTTCAAGGTAGAAAGAAGGTCGGTGTTGACATCGTACTCGTTCGGTAGTTGAAAATGGTTTAGAAAGACAAAATCCAAATCGTGGAAAGTACAAAATGTTGAACCATCAAGCTTGATGTACCACTTATCTTTGACTCCCATAAGAGTGCATTGGAAAAGAGTTAGCCAAACTGAATCATCGTTTAACAAATTTGATGAAAACCACAGATGCAAATTCATTACATGGTTGTCGGGATATTCACCAGGATTGCCCTCAAACTTAAGAATATTAGATGACAATTTGGTGGGGACCGATGGCCAGTTCAGATGATGACAAATGAGATTGTTCGTAAGCTTTGACACGTCTAATAAGTTCAACGTTTCCACAAAAGGTAACCTCGACTGAGACCCAAAATTCCAAGTAGGGATGTTGGAAGTTTCGAGTTGAGGACCATTTGAAAAAGAATAACTTGGTTTGGTATTGGCACCATGCTTTCGAGAAGATGTTTTGGATGGGCCAAAGCTATGGATGAAACCTTGCTGGATCTGGTTAAACAAAGGAAAAACTCCACCTATTTGGTTCCAGAATAGAAAAATAGGGTTTCCCCTTGTAGATGCCATTGTGAAGGAAATACTCCTTGCATGGGGTTGTTCTAATTGAGAAAAGGATTACCCATTGATGACATTACTTGCGAGTAGAATGACCCTTACATGAGATTCCACTAGCCTTGGAAGGGTTTTCCCCCTGTTGACATTGCAGATGTGGTGAAAGGATTACTTTTGAACCCACCATATAACATGAACGGGGTTGAAGTAGAAAACATACTAGTGGATTGAAATCTGATACCCATAGTACCACCCCATCCCACAAAGGGATTGGGGCCAGAATAGTGGAAATGACCCGCTCCCTATAGAGGGGAGTGATGGAGAAATATAACCTTCTCCCTAAGGAACAACTTGGTAAGGGATCAACAAAATTTTCGTACCAACGTTAGAAGTTTGGGACATTGACTAAGAACCAATCAAGATCTTATGCTTGCTCATTGATGGCATACCAAACAAAAAATCATTAGTTATCAAAGGTAACAACATGGTTGCACCCAAACATTGAGTGGAACCAACAATTAGAAGAGTAGAGTTGTTGATTGAGGCGAGTATGGTGGTATGAATTACACTCGTCATTTTATTAGAGACACCCAGAGGAAGGATTCCTCCAGTGAAAATTGTTGACGTGGGGGTTGTAGGGACCCCCGACATAGAAACTTCTTGAGTGCCTTCCATTACAACCCACTAAAGAGGGTGACTATCATGTTGGACAACTGAGAGGGGGGGGTGAATCAATTGTTACTGTGATTAAACAATTATATCCATTTTTAAGTTCATTACAGAACTTCTCAATGATGATCATAATAAATAAGCAGTAGAGTATTCAACATCAATCACACACATATATAGTACAGAGATAGATATTTCTGAGGAAACCCATAAAGGGTGAAAACCTCTTCTTCTTTATATGAAAATTATTTTCTGTACATTATCAATCTTATGAGCACCAACTCATAATGAGGCTCCAACCTCTATTTTTCAAGCTGCTACTTGCTGAGAGCACCAACTCTTTGATTTCTCTAGCACCAACTAGAAGGAAGCACCAACTCCCTCATTGTTCCAGCACCAACTGGATGGAAGCACCAACTTCCAGTTACACAAGCACTGACCTGTATATCAGAGAACACTTGTTCTCCCTTGCACCACCCTGCCACCCCAATTTCTCTGGCTTCAACCAGATGGAAGCTACAAATCCCCTGTGTTCAAGCACCCACTTGAACCTGTGAGGAAAACAATCCTCCCTAGAACCTCCCTTCCACCCTAAAATATAAATATTTGTTACTGAAACTTATTATAGTGATATAATGTTCATCAATGGCTTACCAGTCTCATCATTGTTCTACTACACTGCTCTGCTCTTCCTGCATCAGTGTCTTCCTGCACACATTCCTTATGCTTTATGTTCTTATGCCTTTTATGCTCTGTGTGCCATGTCCCTTCTAATCACCATTCCTCTTTTGTGCATTTCATCTACTGCACACTGCCTCCTTCTACACACATGAATCACTCTCAACAGCCACACACATCTCTTCTCTGTTCTGCATTTTTATAGTCTTTGTGCACCTTGTGCATGTTCCATGCATTATCTTTTAACAGCTCCACTAATCTTCACTTTAGGATGTGCATGTCAATCTCACGCTGATTCCTCTACCAGTTCATCCTTCCAAGGCTTCATTCTCACTGCCAGTTACCTCAAGACTCTGGTAGAAGCCATCAGTGGCTTCTGGCAGTTCCCCAGAGGTCCTCCGGGTGCCCATGTGCTTGGTGAATTTTCCCTCTCTGTGTAAAAATTGTATGGTGGGAGCTAGCTCTTCTAGCTAAGGCCCTTCTTTTTAGGTGACCTATGTTGATGACCAAACGCTTATACATAAGTCACTTTCGCAACTCATGTTTTGGGGATCTGAAGATGAGGCATCTCGACTCTCTCAGTCACGATCTCCAAAATGGAGCTTAGCTGCATGCTAGCTCCTCCCTTAAACCTTCGACAATGTGACCTTGGTTGTGACCACAAGCCTAATCAAAAAGGCATTTCGCGATTTTGCATTTTGGGTTTTCTCTCATGAGTCTCCTTGACTCCTCATATTGCCAACCCTGAAATGGAGCCTAGCTATGCTAGCTCACTCCTTCACGTGCCCATGACTCTGACCAAGCACTTATCCATAAAGGGCTTTCACAAATCGCAATTTAGGAATCCTAAGTTGAGGCATCTCGACTCTCCCATGTTGCAATCCCCGAAACTCCAAAAATGGAGCTAGATCAACAGTTCATGCTTTATCTTGATCAATGACTCAGATTGAATTGTTGTTTTGTGTTTCATGATTTTGGAAATATTTTGGTGAGACTTCACGACTCTCCATATCATGATCTCTAAAAAGGAGCTTAGCTCCGCTAGCTCTTTCCCCTCACGTAACCACCAATGGTGACCACAGGCTGTGCCAAAAGGTGCTTTGCGATTTCACATTTTGGGATTCTTTTCGTTAGTGTCTTTGATTCCTCCATCTCCCGATCTCCAAAAATCTAAAACGGAGTTAGATCAACGGTTCACGCTCATTGGTGATCGGATGTCTATCCACCACCCCAGAGCTTCAACTTTCGGGAATTTGGGGGAGTATTGATGCTAAAATTCCTGAAACTAAACTCCTGGAGTGACAACATTCTTATGTCACTCAATGATGTGTCATAAGACGAGTGGCTGCCATGTGTCACTCAGAATTGTGATTTCCAGTGGCCTAAAAAGCTGAATCAATCTGACACTTGTCCTTATATGCTCGTGCCACATGTCCTTGCTAACGTAAGTTGCCACCTATCCTCACTGACGTGGTCTTTCATGATCTACCTCCTATATCTGATGGCCCAGATTAGATCTTGATCCAAAAACTCAGATTATATCGCGATTTTGTGTTTTGCGAGTTGGAAGGATAGAGCACCTCATGCCTTTGACCTTTCAGTCAGCAAAATGCCAATCGCTCGCCATGTGTCCTATGGCTTCAATGGCCAGGATCATTTCACAAATTCATGAGCCTTCGTCATGCCTGATCAACGGTCTAGATCAATTCTCTATCCAATGGCCCGGATCATTTCGGGATATCACATATCACGAGTTCAAGAGGTTAGAACACTCCTTCCTTTGACCTCCCAATCAGTGAAATGATGATCTGTAACCATGTGTCCCTCTCGAAGATGAATGGTCCTCCTGCTTTCAGGATTTTGTAAGACTGCTTCTCCTTTCACTATAAAGAATGTGCAGGTTCTCCTGGATCCAACGACGGTCAGACCCCACGCTCAGATCTAATGCCCGAGATCTATTTTTGTCTACTGCACGCTACTCCTCTCTGAATTCATATCTAATGGTCATCGGGGATTCTGAATGAGATCCAATGTTCACTGTTGATCTTTATAGTTGATCTTTCCATTGCCATGCCATCATGGCTCTACTAGTCGTTCTGATCTTTTCCATCAATGAAAAACATGCATACTCTGCCTCTATCTAAAACCATGCCAACAATATCCCCCTTTGGCATTGATGGCAACCCTGAATGGCTTCTCTATTATGATGAGACCTCGATCTCCTTCCTTAACATCCAGTCATGTTGTTCCCTCGATCTCCATCCTTAGCATCTAGTCATGTTGTTCTTCTCCCCCTTTGACATCAATGTCAAAGAAATACATGCTCCCCCTGAGCTGTTGCAGTAATTTTCTGGAGGTATCATATATTCAAACAATAGAAACTCCCCCTAACAGGATGGACTCTCTTAGGTGTGAGATGAGATGACACCTAACTTCTAACGGAGATATTCAAATGGTGTCCTGGCTATGGGTTTAGTAAAGATGCCTGCAATTTGTTCTATGGTTGAAATGTAAAGAACCTGAAAAATATGATTGGTGACCTACTCTCTTAGAAAATGGTATTTTATGGGAATATGCTTGGTCTTGGAGTGGAATACATGATTCTTTAACACACTTATGGTACTAGTGTTATCACAATGAATTGGGATCAGTGCAGTATATTTTACCTCCAAGGCTGCAAGTGTCTGAATCATCCATAATACCTGAGTGCAACAAGTAGAAACAACAATGTACTCTGCCTCTATAGTTGATAAAGAAATGGAACCTTTCTTTTTACTCAACCATGCTACTAGAGAATATCCTAAGAAGAACGCACCTCCACTCGTGCTTTTCCTTTCATCCACGCAGTTAGCCCAATTAGCATCTGAGTAGACTGATAATTGAAAATTATGATTCTTAGGATACCATAGGCCATAGTTCATTGTTTCTTTCAAATATCTGAATATTCTTTTGACAGCTAGCAAATGACTCTGTTTAGGTGCAGACTGATACCTTCCTACCATTCCAACAACATGCATTATGTCTAGATGAGATGTTGTGATGTACAACAGGCTACCTATCATTGATCTATATGAACTTTGATCAACATCAGGTGAGTCACCATCCTTGCTTAATTTTCATCAAGTAACCATAGGTGTGCCCACAGGTTTAGCATCTTCCATTTGAAACCTTTTCAACATTTCTCTTAGATATTTTTCTTGAGAAAGAAACATGCCTTCATACCTCTGAGTAATTTGTATACCAATAAAGAATGACAGTTCCCCTATCATAGACATTTCAAACTCAGACTTCATGGAAGAAGCAAACCATTGTACCAATGAATCATTATTACAGCTGAAGATGATGTCATCTACATAGACCAACATGATGAGAAAATCATTACCCTCTGTTTTGATATATAGATTGTTATCAATTGTTCCTCTCTTGAATCCTTTGTCTTGGATATACTTATCCAGTTTGTGATACCAGGCACAAGGGGCTTGTTTCAACCCATATAAAGATTTATTCAGCTTGCATACAAAGTCAGGGTCATATGACAGTTCGAAACCCTCTGGTTGTTCCATATAGACTTTTTCTTTTAAATCTCCATTTATAAAAGTTGACTTGACATCCATTTGATAGACTTTAAACATTTTATGACAAGCATAGGCAAGAAATATTTTGATGGCTTCTAATCTTGCTATGGGCGCAAATGTTTCATCAAAATCCAGTCCTTCTATTTGAGCATAGCCCTTACAGACCAATCTTTCTTTGTTTCTGACAACTTGTCCCTGCTCATTCAATTTATTCTTAAAGATCCATTTGGAGCCTATGGCATTTTTACCTTCAGGTCTAGGAACCATCTCCCAAGTATTGTTTTTCTCAATCTGGTCAAGTTCATCATTCATTGCTTTAACCCAATGGTCATCTTTAATGGCTTCATTAAAGTTCTCGGGTTCCACCATTGACATGAAGGCTATATGTGATTGCTCGGTGTTTTTGATTATCCTTCTCCTGGTTTGTACACCTTTTTCTTTTTCACCAATTATTTGACTTGTAGGATGATTCTTTTGAGTAATTATGGAGGAAGAATTTGATGTTGTTTATTGATTTGAGTCTATCTAAATATTTGCATCTTCATCTGAATCAAATTCTTCTTGTTCTGATCCTTGGACCT
>ML809183.1:186858-202341 GCA_009831015.1 Picea engelmannii
TCCTCATCGTCATTGATCCAGGCACGCTAATCTGAACCGTCGGAGAGTTGCGCCCACGATTCCGGACCCCCCCCTGCTTAAAGGTAGAAAGTCAAGGGGGGTCCGGAATCCAACGCGCGCCGTTGATCCGGTCGCGCGATCCTTGGCCGTTCAAACTTGATTCTTGTTTAATCACGGGTGCATTCGCACCAAAACTTAGGACAGGTGGGTTTTAACCCATTCTTTTGATATCTAATCCCCTTAGCAAGAAATATCGCTAACATTTGGCTCCATGGGGAATAGAGTCGTCCCTGTGATGCTCTAAGAACTCTTTTGCAGACTTAGTGACTTTGTTGTTGGGCTATGGAGTCATTTGTTAGTCCGGTAAACAAAACAAAAACAAAAACAGTATTTACAAAAAAAAATGAAACGAGCTGACTGCGGCTCACAGAAAACATTTCTTTAAGAAATGCCCATTGACTGGGCCACTAAAAACTTCATTGACTTCCAGATCCTGCAACCTGTAAGTGTTGTTGGAAAATGATTCAAGGATCTTGAAAGGCCTAAACCAGAGGGCATCAAATTTACTGTGTTTGCCCTTTTCCTGCCTGGGTGCATCCCACTTGAGCACCAGGTCACCCTTCTCAAACTCTTTCTTTTTGCTTTTTCTGTCAAAAGCCTGTTTGATCTTCTGCTGACGATGGTAAGCTCTATCCAGGACTTGTTCTCTGACCTGTTGCACCTCCACCATCTGATGAATTCTTCTGATCACATGGTTAGGTTCCCCCTCATAGTATTGGAGGAGAATTGCCACAGGCAAGGCAAGCTGGGTGGGGAAGACGGCCTCAATCCCATAAACAAGCTGGAAGGGTGAGAGGCCCAGGGATTTCTTTGTTGTCACTCGATCGGCCCAAAGTGCAAATTTGAGCTTTGAGTCCCAGGCCCTTTTATTATCCTCTAATAGCCTTTTGATAAGCTTGATTAAGCTTTTATTAGAGGACTCTGCCAGTTCGTTTCCCTGAGGATAGTAGGGAGTGGAGTGAATCAGTGAAATCCCGAATTGTTCACAAAATTTGATCAGAGGCTCAGACCAAAATGGGGAAGCATTGTCAGTGAAAATTTTGCTAGGGCAGCCAAACCTAGCTATGATGTCTTCCAGGAAGCCGATGATTACTTTATGGGAAGTGCTTCTGGTAGGGACAACTTCTATCCATTTAGTGAAGTAGTTGGTTGCTGTCAAAATCCATCGATGCTGGCCACTTGAGGGAGGATGAATTTCCCCGATGAAGTCCAATCCCCACTGCTGAAAGGACGCTGAGACCACCACAGGATTCAATGGCAGGGATTTGAGCTGTTGTTTCCCTGAGAATTTCTGACATTTGATGCAAGCTCTAATTTCCCTGCAGACATCAGGAAATAAGGTGGGCCAGTAGTACCCAGCTCGGAGGATCTTGTGAGATGTGGTCTTCCAAAAATAATGGCCTCCACAGAGACCACTATGGAAATCGTTCATAACCTTCTGGGCCTGCTACGGATCCAGACACATTAATAATACCCCCTGGGGGTCTTTCCAATACAAGGCTTGGCCAATAAGACAATACCTGACAGCTTTGAGCTCTAAAGCTCTCGCCTTGCTTTTCTCCATCCCATCAGGGGGTCTCAACTCCTGCAAGAAATACAAGATATCTTTGTACCAAGGGCATGATTATAGTGGCACAGTGCTTTGGGAACCCCTGTTGGATGATTCGGCTTGCTCATTAATCAAATTGATTTCCAAGGATTTATAATTGGATTCGGCCAGTAGCTTGGCCAAACCCTGCCCCTTTATTAGCTTAGTGGGCTTAATTTCCAGGTCAAATTCTAGGATCTTGGCGATCCATTTACCTCTTCTTCCGTCTATGTCAGGCTGGATAAGAATGTCCTTCACAGAGGTTGAAGGGACATATGCACTGATCTTTGAGTGTAAGACATAGACCCTGAAAGCTTTGAGAGCTTTCACCAAGGCATAAGCCTGCTTTTCCATGATCTCGTACTGGAGCTCTACATCTCTCAGCACCTTGCTAAAGAAGGCAATAGGCTGTTCTTGCCCTTCATCATTTTTCTGTAATAGAACTGCCGCTACTGTGTCAAAGGAAGCAAAATAAAATATCATAAAATCTTTAGAATAATCTGGACTGATTAGCACAGGAGCCTCGGTCAATGCTTTCTTTATTTGGTCAAAAGACTTCCTGGGTTCAGAAGTCCATTTAATCTCATGGCCCTTTCTGAGCATGGCTGTGATATGTTTCACCAATTCAGCAAAATTTGAGACAAACCTCCTCAAGAAATTAATCCTTCCCAAAAATGCTTGGACCTCCTTTTTAGACCTGGGAAGTGACAGGGCCTGGATTGCCTCTACCCTGTCAGGATCAATTCTCACTCCCTCTGCTGAGACTATATGGCCTAACAACTTCCCTTCTTGCATGGCAAACAATGATTTTTTGGGATTTAGGGAAAGGCCAAACCTGCGACACTTCAGGAAAACCCTTTTCAAGTGGCAATGGTGCTCTATATCAGTCTTGGAGAAGACTGTTATGTCATCTAGGTAAATCACCACAAACTTATATTTTTCCCCAATGAAGGCTATGTCCATGGCTCACTGAAACGTTGCTCCTGCGTTCATCAATCCGAAGGGCATCTTGGCATACATGAATGTGCCCCAAGGAGTGGTGAAGGTTGTCTTTTCTCTATCTTTGGGCATGACTGATATCTGGTTATAGCCAGAAAATCCATCAATCATAGATATCCTAGATGTGCCAATGACCCTCTGCAATATATGTTCCATGTTGGGCAGGGGGTAATTGTCCTTCCTTGAACTCCTGTTCAAGTTCTTGAAATCGACACAAAGTCTGATTTCTCCACTCTTCTTCCTTACTGGGACCAAATTGGCTACCCAGCTAGAGTATCTCAAGGGGACTATGATTTGGGCATCCAACAACTTTTTCACCTCCCTCTCCATGACAGGTAGTAGCGTAGGATTTATCTGTCTCAGCTTATGCCTGAAGGGTCTAGCCTCCTCTTTCAGTGGGATCTTGTGCTCGATGACTGACGTGTCGTATGTCTTGAGGTCTTCGTAGGTCCACGCGAACACGTCAGCAAATTCCCTTAGCAACTTAGTATATCCGATCCTCTGCTCCTCGGTCAGGCTCTTTGACAGCTTGACCAACCTGGGCTCCTCTGGTGTGCCTATGTTGCACTCATTCGTATCAGCATCATCACATGAAATTCTGCCCTTCATCGCCACATCATTCCCATCGAAAAATATTTCTAATGGGATCAGACCTCCTGGTATATGATTGCTCGGCAGTTGAATAATTTGATGGTCAGCAAATTTATTCAACAACTCCCCAGGGTGGTGGTCAGGTTCCTCGTCAGGGTCCTCATATATATGCAATGCAGAGAAGTCGTCGATGGATTGGAGAAATTTCTCAATCTCTTGATCATCTTCAAATACCTTCCAATGTTTGACATTGTCTGGTACAGAGGGTCTGCATCTTATTTCCACCTCTGATCTGTCAGCGGGCAGCGCAAGAGCTTCGAACAGACTAGATGAGAAGGCTTGGAGGTCGGATGGAGCATTTTCTTCCCTTGGAATGAAAGAGATGTTGAAAGCCAGGAAGAAACTATCAATTAGATCCCATACCTCATTCTTGTAATTCTTAAGGTGAGGGTGCTTGGTCTGATAGATGTTTTTGACCTGCTGGACAATTAATTATGCATCCCCGAACACAGCCATCTCCCTGATTCCCATTTCTTTTGTAGCCCTTAATCCCAGAATCAAAGCTTCATATTCTGCCACATTGTTGGTGACTTCGAATTCCAACTTGTATGACAGTGATATGGTTTCCTGAGAAGGAGATTTGAATACCACTCCGGCACCTGCACCTATACTGGAAGAAGCTCCATCAAAGAACATCTTCCAAACAGAGGTGGTTGGAGGAGGCATTCCCTGATTAAGGCTGAGATGCTTTCTGATTTTCAAAGGGGTCTCAGGCTCATCAGTGACCTGCAATAAGCTAGATCCTAAGTCAGTGTCTAAGGCATAGATGGGATGATTAGTGGGGTTTGTTTCATCACTGACTATGTAGGCTAGATGGGCTTCTCTGTACAATCTTCTATGTTCCCCCCCAAAGACCGGGATGGTGGCATATGTGAGATCCATATGTAACATCCCTCCAAGTCTCTTAATCCAAGACCTTGACAACAACATGCCAAACTTGGGGGGAACATCAGCTACCACTATATCCATGACCATACTTTTCATGGGCAGCTGAAACAGGGAAACTGCCAGGTCCTTGATGACTCCCAAACATTGTACCCTCCTGGAGTCGAAGGAATAGAGGTCATGATAGGATTTGGTGACTTCTAATCCTAGCTCTTCCATGACGGCTTTAGGCATGAGGTTGTGGGAGGCGCCTGAATCCATTAAGAATTTATGCAGCACTTTGTCATGTATGTTCAGAGAGGTGTAGAAAGGAGGGGATGAATCATCTCTGTCTTCTACCATGGGACCTAGGACCACTGCAGGCCTTTCATCTTGGAGGCTTATGAAATCTGTGGAAGGGATAGAGGCTTCAGATTTCAACAGGTTGAAGAAGCATTTTTTAAATTCCCCATGTTTGATTAACTCAGTGAGGGGCACAGGGATTCTGATCTTTTGAATTTCGTGCTCGAAATTAAAGGAAGATGTAAGCTTTGGAATTTCTCTAATCTCAGGAGCGTGATTTTTAATAATAGGGGAGAGAGGTTGGGCCTTCTTACCTCTGTGGCTATCTTCTATCTCTTCGGCAGGCTTCTTTGCTCTAGTGGATGACTCAGGAACATCAGGTGCTGCTACCCTTTTGTCGGATCTCAGGTTATACTTGCCTCGGCCACCGCCAGCTTTGTCTCCCTTTCTCAGTTCATTTAGCTGACCGTTCATGAGGGATTCCTCATATGCTGACTTAGTTAGGTGGGGGAAAGGAAGAGTGACTTCTAGAGAGTGGATTTTGGGCTCAGGCTCGTCTACTTCTGCTTCCTCTTCATCAGCTACAAAGTTGTTCTGGAAGGGAGCCTGAATTCTTTGGTCATCTTTGTCTCGCTCCTTATCTTTATGCATAGTTGGAGGAGCAAAATGGTTTGGTCTCCTGAAACCTCCTTTATTTTTGGTGTTCTGAGGTCCCTTGTACATCTGCCTCCTTTCCACCTTCAATCTCTCCACCTCCTCTTTAAGAAAGTTCATTACTTAGGCCAGCTCATTTACCTGAGGATGGGACAATGATGGGCCAGAGATGGTGGAGTCAGAAATCGAGGTTTCTGATTTTCCTTTTCTTCTGTCTGTGTTGGCCTTGTTCCTCAGTCTATCAGCAGCTAACATGTTGGATTCCACTTCTATAGCTGCATCTTTCATCTGAGCTAAAGAGGTGGCTCTCCTTTCTCTTAATACGAGACAGAAGTCGGGGTCAAATGCACTAGCATATAAAATTTGAGCAGATGCTTCTGAAGGCTTTATTTCTGTAGGAATCTTGTTATACATCTTATTGAATCTTTTGGAAAAGTCAGAGACTGACTCTCCTTCCTGCTTCTTCAGGGACCCAAACTCGGTCATGTAATAAATGTAATCTTTTCTATCTCCCCACTACCTCAGGAAAACATTATCCAGGGCTTCAATGCCAGCAATAGATCCAGGGGCCAGTCCCCTGAACCACTTTCTAACCTCACCATCCAAGCTCTGGACAAAGACTCTCATCCAGACATCTTCATTCTCAATATTCAGATTATCTGCATAACTGTAAAAAGCAGCTAGGTGCTCCTCAGCAGTTACGTCCCCTTCCCCAGTGAACTTGGGCATATACTTCAAGTAGTCTCCAGCAGGGAGAGGGTTCATGGGATGAGGCAGGACCAAAGGAGCATATCTAGCAGCGACTATAGCATCCATTCTATTCGGAGGGGGATTAACACCAGCCATAGGGATGTTAGGTGGAGGAGAAATGGGAGGAGAAGGAGTGTGAACAGGAGATGTAGGCAACGAGGTCCTCAAAGGGTACAACGGGGAAAACAGAGAGAGGCCCGGGAGACCCGAGTGTGCAGGTATCTTTCCCTGTACAGCAGTAGTAATAAAAGGAGTAGTGAAACCTCCTGAGGGGGGAGTGACAAGGATTTCTTTCTCTGGTACTAGGCCAGGAGGAGAAAACTCAGCAGGAACACTCCCAAAGTTTAAAAAATAGGAAACCTCAGAGGAAGTACGACTAGGAAGCTGAGAATAAGAAAATGGAGTTTTCACAGAAGGGGATGGCGTATTACCTGCTTCATTGACGGAAGCTTCTTTTGCAGCTCTCTTTCCCTTTATGCACACCGCTTCTAATTCTTCTTCTGGTGTGGCTAAAGGCAAGTATGGATTAGACCTCATGTGTCTCCCTCTCAAAGCCACAGCTAATAGAACAAGTTCTCCCCAGCGGAGTCGTCACAGTGGAGTTGCCAGGTGCACAGTAGCAATCTTCAAGTTCTGATATCTGATGCACCTTCAGAAATCAGTTGATCTTTTTCGTTCAAATCCGGGGAAAATATTCAACTTCATCCCCGACAACGGCGCCAGAAATGTTGACGACCGGAGGTCACTCCTGGATTGCTAGCAGGAGCAGAGCCCGACGCCCATCAGTTTAATGTCACGATTTATTTAAAAGGCGATCAAATGGAAGGAAACTCAGAACGATATCGTCTCAACTCATAAACCAGACTAGGCATGCATGAACGAGTGAGGTCTTGATAAACTCCAAACAGTGAGTCGTAGTAAAAGGGTGAGTAGGTGGAAGACTTATGCAAGAAGGGTGCAAAGGTCTATCATAGACATCAGGTGTGTAACAGACTGGAGGAGAAAGCATTCTAACACAAGGTCACTTTATATTCGAAAGCAGAAAACCAGAGAATACAAAGATGTCACAACAAATCCTTTATCATAACAAGATTGTTAAGTCCACGTGAATCCTTCAACTGTGAACCCTCCAGCAAAAGATGAAACAAAGATGGAAAAGAGAGAACTGTTTTTTATAAACCAAGAAGTCTCAAACACAGAGGCATAACCAGGAAACCAGAATATCGCTAAAACTTTATAGTTGGAAGCTTAGCTCTACCATCGATCCATACAAAAATGGCAAAAATGCCTACATATACTCAAAACAACAATAGAAGTGGAACCAAGAAATGCATTGAAAGCTTTGCGTCTGCATGGCTTCTGACACTCTACAGCCGCAATCTTTGAATAATCATGCAACTTATGGAAGATGCGATAGATCTTCTGACAATTACATCGACGAATCGACGTGCCTTTAATTCATTGCAGGACGTCCCCATTATGGCGGAGATGATGTCTAACCACCCTTAACCGCTTCAATAACTGCTTCTTGGGATTGAGAACGGCCAGGCCAACTCAGCATCTCGGGATAGGGAAGACTTCTCGCACTGCCACCTGGAACAACCGAATAGCTTGAGGGACGGGCATGGAGGCCAGCGCGGAGGACATGGTGTATGACAGGGGTGATGGCGTCGGGGAGGTGCATGAATAGAGTGGCGAGAAGTGAGAGGGGTGACAAAATGAGAGAAGGATGACGGAGGAGGATTCATGGAGGAAGACATTAGGTAGAAGGGAAGAAGACGGGAGAAACGAACTCACCTTCAGCTGAGAGGCTGATGTCTGGAAGAACGGAATGCATGGTAGGTAATGAGTGGCTGGTGAGAAGAAGGTAAGGCCATGCAGACCAAAGAGGAGGGGTGAATGGATGACACACGACAGCAGGGGAAAGGCGGAAGGAAGGATGAAATGACAGGAGGAGGGCCCACACTGGTTAAGCACAGGGTAGCTGAGAAGGGTGGGACTGCAGGAGCACCGTTGATCTGGGCTCCTCGATCGTGGCTGTCGGGAAGATGCATATGGGATTCCGGACCCCCCCCCTCCGCTTAAAGGTAGAAAGGAGGGGGGGGGTCCAGAATGTTCCTCATCACCGTTGATCCGGGTGCACTAATTTGAACCATCGAAGAGTTGCACCCGTTATTCCGGACCCCCCCCCGCTTAAAGGTAGAAAGTCAAGGGGGGTCCGGAATCCAACGCTCGCCGTTGATCCGGTCACGCGATCCTTGGCCGTTCAAACTTGATTCTTGTTTAATCACGGGTGCATTCACACCAAAAATTAGGACAGGTGGGTTTTAACCCATTCTTTTGATATCTAATCCCCTTAGCAAGAAATATCGCTAACAGGTGGCAAAGGGAACATCAAAAGAAAAGAATGGAGTACAACCAAAAGAAAATGTGACATGGAATCATCTACACTAAACGCATGATGTGGGGCCTCTTGGTGGCTAAACCAATCATTAAATGTAGGTACCAACGAAGAAACTGCCAACACTAAAACACTGCCCGATTTTTAATTCAATATACCTAGTAATAAAATAAACAATAATATACAAGGGAACTATGTTTCGATCATTATATAAGCAATGTAAATGAATCTGATTTTATTCCATTGCAGTTTTTTTACCCCCATTCGCAGTAATTGAGAAATGGAGACACACATCGTGTAGATCCTAGTGGAAACAGACACACACAATGTGCCAGAGCCTGGTGGTAACTTGGAAACAACTTACCAGGAAAAAATATTATAAGGTAATTGACTGCACTTTCTTCCTTTTTATTCTGCATTCGATGGCATCTTCCTCCAAATCGGCCTCTGCCTCCGTCTCCACCTCTGTGTTGGATGGAAAAAAATGCTACCAGTATGACATGTTCATCAACCACAGAGGCCCTGGTGTTAAGAAAACCTTTGCTAGCCATCTTTACCACAACCTAACCGAACACAGAGTGAAAGTCTTCCTGGACAAGGAAGAATTGCATAAGGGAGACTCTAATTGGTGTCATATAAAAGATGTTATTCGAGTCGCCTCCGTCCACATAGCGCTCTTCTCTCCCACTTATGCCCACTCAAATTGGTGTCTCTCCAAAATGGAAGAAGGCTCTCCATGATGTTGCAGATTTAAACGGTTTCGAGCTGGAGGCCTATAATGAGTGAGACCTCTAACTCTCCTTGTTCGTCCGTTTTCATTTTTCTATTTTGTTGGATTCATAGGTATATCATACTTTATATACACTTTTATTTATTTACAAGCTAGAAGGCCTCAATCGAGAACAATCTAGAGAAATCTTCTGCTCCCATGCAATTCGAAAACCTCATCCTGTTGCAGAATTTGAATAAGTGCTCAATGTGATTTTGGATGCCTGCAATGGTTTTCCATTATCTCTTAAATTCATCGGGTCACTTCTTTATGGAATTCTCAAATGTTACAAAAAAAATAGCAGTCCCGAACTAGTTTTCTTTAAAAGAAGGGCTCCTGGACATAGGAAATTGAAAATCATCAAATTATAGGTTCCTAGATAGCATAAATTATACATACCAAATATGTAATTTGATCAAGTAGATATATAGAGCATGGGGGATGTCGAGCTGACACGCTAAAAATTGGGCTTGTGTTGTTTCATGCGCTACAAATAGCACCTAGAGTTTCGTGACATACAAATTGACAATCAGACTTGTGGACTATTTGAGATTTAAGGGCCAATGTCTGTAACATAGGGTCATGGACAAAAGTATAAAAAAACTAGCAATACCGAATTAGTTTTCTTTAAAACAAGGGCTCCTGGACAGAAGAAGTTGAAATATATGAAATTATAGGTTCGCGGACAGGAGAAATTATACATATCAAATATGTAATTTGATTAAGTAAATATATAGAGCATGCACGAAAGCTTAATTCCGGGTTGTCGGGGTGGTGGGGTGAAAATTGGGATTTTGTTGTTCCGTGCCCTACAAATAGCACCAAGAGTTTCGCAATATACAAATTGACGAGTGGTCTTGTGGACTATTTGAATTTTTGGATCGCGGGTTCTTGGGATGGCGGGCTGAAAATTGGGCTTCTATTGTTCCGTA
Organism: Picea engelmannii; assembly: GCA_009831015.1. Taxonomy (NCBI): domain Eukaryota; kingdom Viridiplantae; phylum Streptophyta; class Pinopsida; order Pinales; family Pinaceae; genus Picea; species Picea engelmannii. Next base: position 196,830 of record ML809183.1, read on the forward strand.
GGCTAAAAAAATCAAATATGTAATTTGGTTAAGTAGATATATAGAGCATGCACGAAAGCTTCATTCTGGGTTGTTGGGGTGGTGGGCTGAAAATCGGGCTTCTGTTGTTCCATGCCCTACAAATAAAACTAAGAGTTTCGCAATATACAAATTGACAAGTCGTCTTGTGGACTATTTGAATTTTTGGATTGCGGGTTCTCGGGCTGAAAATTGGGCTTTTGTTGTTCTGTGGCCTACAAATAGCACCCACATAAGTATGGGGTGATAGATTTCAATTTATTCTGTGCAAGAGCCACTCTTTTAAAGAAAACTAATTTGGGAATGCTATTTTTTTCATACTTTTGTCCACCAACCTATGTAACAAACATCAGTGGGTGATTTTATAGAGCATGCACGGAGCCCTCATTCTATACTTGCACAGAGCCTTGATTCCATACTTAGGTAGTTTTTGGATCGCGGGTTGTGGAGCTGGTGGGCTGAAAATTGGACGTCTATTGTTCCATGGCCTACAAAGAGCACCCACAGTTCTGTGATATACAAATTGACAAGCGAACTTGCAGACTATTTTAATTTTAAGGGCCTTTGTGCCAAATAATATGAAGGACAGGTGGTAAAGATGTAAGAAATGGCATACTCTCTATATGTTTGAGTACAAAAAAAGTAGTGAACACAATTTTATGACATTTCTATAAAAAATAATGAAACGTGTTACATATTCCTGGAAATTTAAAGAAACATATATATATGTGTGTGTGTGTGTGTGTGTGTGTGTGTGTGTGTGAAATATGATATCTCAAATTTGAGTGAGTGATTTATGTCATAATTTATTTTTAAAATGACCAGGTTGGAGAAAATATGCATAAGAAAAAAAAAAGAATTGAGATAAAATAAACATAATGAATTCACATTCAACATAGTTGAAGATAAAAATCTAGGAACACATAAATATATAAGGAGACAAAAGAATATTTTTATTTGGAATATACAAAAAAAATAATAGTTTTTTACATATCCCTGGAAATGTAAATGCGTTTGTCATATAGACTGGGATTGGGACTCCCGTAGACCATAACAGAAATATGTACAAGAAATAGGACTATGGAAAGAAGAAGTTGGACACGGTATAATGTAATACCTGAAAAGTAGAAATCAGAAGATCAATTTTTGAGTATAGATTTCTACTCAGAAAATGTGGAATAACTGGATTGATAAAGAAAGGACTATCAATATACACTTACAGGGATGGTATGTATAAGTAATTTTGGTGTTTTCTTGGTCATGCCTTTCCCTGTTGGTTTTTGTTGGTGGCCTACTTGAATAACTGGATTGATAAACATAGGATTTATGCATTTCCCTGTTGGATTTCGTCGGCGACCCACTTCAAGTTCTCTTCAATATAGATTCTCAAGGGCGCGATGTTGATGTCATTGTGGATTTTAATGCTGAAAACTTCATTTTCTAATTCTCTTAGATTAATTGAAAGTTTACACAGAGCGTCATGAATGTCTCAATTCTATACCGAATACCAGACTAGCCAGTTGTCCACCTCTTCTTCATGATATTCAAGAATCTTGTAAAAATTTTCTAAAGATAAGGCCTTCAAATTATCAACTTGTTTATTGAAATCTTGCTTGGTTAACGCCGACGAGTTGAGGATTAAGTTGGGGTCCTGGAAGCTGTTTTTCTTTCTTGCTAAGTCTATTTTGGTAAGCTTTGTGAATAATGTTTCTTTCTTTGATATTGCTTGCTCACATGATTGGACGATGAGATACATGTTCTTCACTTTCTCTTTCCATCATTCTTCTAATTGAGTGTGTCATTTTTTGGATGGGAGATCATGTTGTCTTCTTCTCGTCTCTGACATGTTGTTGACATGAAGGGAAAAAGGGATGACCGTGTGCAAATATAAAGTTTCTTCTTTTTTTAAATCTGTCTGCAGAAGTAGGAGCAAGTTATGTGCCTTACTCCCCAGGGAATCCATATTCTGTGATGTTTCCTAGGCCTTAGTAATTAGTTCCATTCTTTTGTTTATATTTTTATCCACATATCCTCTACAGGATGCAAGGAAGTTGGAGGAGCCTTTTAGATTTGTTGTAGGGGTGCATGTAGTCGCAGGCATGGCTATTTCCAAAGAACTGCCAAGCAATGGCATAGGAAATAAAGCTTCCTCTAATTCCTTAATCCAGTTCTTTAGTCTGGCATTTTTGGCTTCAATGACTCCAATGGAATCATGAAGAGCATCTCTGGTTGCCATGTGAAGTTGAGAGATTTTGGACGCCTGCATATTGGCAAGGTCAAGTTCTGAACGATGTTTTCTTTTCTTATCTTTTACATCTCTTTTTTCAATGATTAATTTTTTTTATTCAGTTTCAAAAACAACACTCTGGAATACGAAGGATTCATCTTCGTAAAAAAATTTGGTATCAACCATGTCCATTGAGTAGGCATGCTGAAATGCGTCTCCAGGTTGATCAAGGTTGTAGAATATGCTTTCCATATCAGTGTCAAGATCCATGTTTTCACTGTAAATTTCGGGCTGCTCCGCCTCCCCTACAATTCTTTTTCCCTTCTTCTGCACGGGAAGCTCGTGAGGAATATGTTCACTATATCTCTACAAAAATGGTGTGGAGTTGCTACCAGTAGTTTATGAAAATGTTGGTTTTCTCTAGATGTTCCTTTAAATGATGAAACGGAGGGGACAATATAACCCCCCAGAAACATTGTTTCAATGAGTGTGAATGGAAAATCTCCTCATTAATGACAATATCTATGTGTGTTGTATGGTGACCTATTAGAAGTAAAGATTAATTATTGCATACTTAGAAGTGCGAAGGTGGCAGTTACAACAAAGAAAATTTAAGGATTGGAGGTTTTGTGAACGAACCAAGCTAGTGGCATGCGAATGATATTCCATGGTATTTGAAATTAATACTAGGAAGAGATTGGAGGTTTCATGAAGGAAGCAAGCTGGTGGTGTGAAAATGACATTCCGTGGCATTTGATATTAAGACTAGGAAGGGATAAGAAAAGCCTTCACAAAAATTTCATTAATGGCATAACTTCTCGAGCCTTGAGAACATCAATGAAAACTTAGACGGTGCTTGCATGATGACCTGTTAGCATTAAATATTTAGAAAGAAGACACACACACATGCACACACACACACACACACACACACATATATATAAACACTATTTCTTATTATGCACACATGTGAGGGTGACGGGCACGGGGAAGAGCAAGCAAGTAAGGAATGGCCAAGTCTAAAAGTGCATGGTGAAACTGTTGAGTGTCCAATGTTGAAACTACATGAGTCAGAATTGTTTAAATAAGAAAACCAAAGGGCTCGGTCTGACTCCCAGTGCATATTTTATAATTCATGTGCAACACCAACTCTGTGGTTACTAGATCAATATATGTAGAAATGAGGCAAAACTAAAAATGTACCTTCATAAAGTATGGACATGAGATTTTATAGAGCATGTACAGATATGACATTCCATACTTGGCTACTTTCGGGATCGTAGGTTCTCGGGTGGGCGGGCTCAAAAAAAGGCCTCTATTGTTCGGTGTTCTACAAATAGCACACATAGTTCCGCGATATATAAATTGACAAGTGGACTTGTGGGGTGGCTGAGATTTTATAGACCATCCAAAGTTTCTGGATCGTGGGTTCTCAGACTAGCAGGGTAAAAAATGAGCCTCTATTATTTGGTTGCATACAAATAGCTTATGATAATAAATTGACAAGCAGATTTGCAGGCTGGCCAGCTCAACATTCTACTCCAGGGCTGGCGGGCTCCCAGAAATGAGTAATACATACCAACTATGCACAGATCCCTTATTCCATACTTATCCACTTATTTGGATCGTGAACTTGCAGGCTATACATTGGGCCGATTTCTGCCATATAGAAATTGGGTTCTCAAGATGGTGGGCTCAAAATTGCCTAAGAAAAGAAAAGGGCTTCGTCCGACTCCCGGTGCATATTTCATAATTCATGTGCAACACCAACTCTATGGTTACCAGACCAGTGTGTGTAGAAATGAGGCAAAACTAAATATGTACCTTTATAAAGTATGGATATGAGATTTTATAGACCATGTACCAATATCACATTCCATACTTGCGGGTTCTCGGGCAGGAGGGGTCAAAAAATAGGCTTCTATTGTTCTGTGTTCTACAAATAGCACATACAGTTTCGCGATATACAAATTGACAAGCGGACTTGCGGGGTGGATGAGATTTTATAGACCATGTATAGTTTCTGGATTGCGGGTTCTCAGGCTGGCAGGGTTAAAAATGAGCCTCTATTGTTCGGTGCCTGATAAATAGCTTATGATAATAATTTGACAAGCGGATTTGCGGGCTGGCTGGCTCAATATTTGTCAATTGACAAGCAGTTTTACGAGCTGGTCGGCTAAACATTTTACTTCTAGCGATTTCCGTGATATACAAATTGACAAAATTCAGGGATGGAAGACTCCCAAAAATGATCACTACATACAAAATATGAACAAATCCCTTATTCCATACTTAGCCACTTATTTGGATCGCGCAGTTGCAAGCTGTACATTGTGTCTCTAATGTTCCATGTCCTGCAAATAACACTCATATTTGGACGATATAAAAATTGACAAGTGGACTTGCGGGATGGCTGGATCAACATTGCATTTCTGTTTGATGGNAAAAAAAAAAAAAAAAACATAACTGGAAACAAGTTTGACAAATACAGAGAAAGTAAACAAAAAACTGTTTACTATGGAACACGGGTAGAAAAAGAATGCACCTTTGCATGGATTCGTCTACATCTCTGGGTAGGAGTTCTTTGTGTCGTCTAGTTTTCCTGTCTATTTCTATCAACAAAAGTACAAAAAAAAAGGGATATGAACATAAGTTCAGATGTTAAGAAAAAGGAAACTACTATGTACATATACAAAAAAAAATAGAATAAGATGAATAGAGTCAGAAATAGTTTTTGGGAGGATGTCCCCTTTTTTTTTTGCACAATGTATATTTTATAATTCGAGTAGAACACTATCTGTATGATCACCAGAACGATATGTGTAGAAATCAGGGAAAACCAAGAAGCTGGATAAATATTTATTTATTTATTTGAATTTTTTTTGCAACAAGCTATACAGATATGCTTTGAAACATAGAAATATGAGTTTGCAGTATGTTTGATGTATATGTCATAATTCAAGTGCAATACCAATTGTATCGTGATCATACCAATATGTGTCTAAGAAAAACATATTGTATTGAGGAATGGGCACATTGGACCAAATATGGTTAATAAGTGCATTTTGCAGATGGCCTATGTTGTTCAAAAGAAAGCGAAGACTGTATTTGCACATGTAGTTTTCAATTCTTTTGTTCTGCTAGTATTTTGTAGCATGTCAATATTGAAGTATCCTACAAGTACAATGGGTCCGTTTAGATGGAAATGTCCCAATGCATTGGAAATAACATGAACTATGTTGGAGAATGTTGCATGGGGAGCAACAT
>ML809184.1:0-28744 GCA_009831015.1 Picea engelmannii
CCTCAAATACTTTATATTCAGAAAATTGGCTTACAAAGTACAGTCGAGATTGTTCCCAAAATAACTCTCTTGAAATTTCTGAAAAATATATAGTTCAATACATATTCTCTAAAATTTAAATGTGTTTGTCTTAATGACTGGGATTGGGGCTCCCATGGAACATAAATAAAATTTATATACAAATGAAGTTTGTAGAAAGAATAAAGTGGGGGGCAGAGGACATCAAGGCTTAGTAAGAAGAAAAAGGAAATTATCAGTGTTAGATTAAACCTTTCTATTTAAAGAGGTGGAGAAATTGGATGAAGAAATTGATAAAGGTAGAAAGATGTGATCAGTATGAACTTACTATGATGGTATCTCCTCTCTTTTTCACTTTCTAGCTAATGTCCTTTTATGGCTTTCATCGACGGTTACAGGAACTGTTTCAACTTTCTTTTCCCCTCATCGGTAAGCTTGTCGACAGCGTTTTTAAACCACTCCTCGATGTAGCTTATCATTGGTGTCACGTTGATTTCATGATGGATTTTTATATTGAAGAGCTCACCTTCCAAGTCCCTTAGATAAATTGAAATATTCTGCAAAGCTTCTTTAATATCTTGATTTTTCATTGAATAGTCGACTAGCCAGTTTTCCATGTCATCTTCGCTATACTCAAGAATGTCATATAATTTTTCAAATGATAACCCTTTAAAGATATCAACTTGTTTGTCAAAGGATTGCTTGGTTAGGAAAAATAATTTGAGAATCAATTTGGGGTCTTGGACCTCATTGGTGCTCCTGGCTAGGTCTATCTCAATCAGCCTTTTGAATAATTATTCTCTCCTAGTTATGGCCTGGTTACATGCTTGGATAATAATATTCAAGTTCTTAACATTTTCCTTCTAGCATGTGTTTCGTTGTTTTATCTGGTTCAGAGAAGGGATATCCTCCTCTCTTCTTCTCAACTTTGTCATATTGGTAACTTTAAAACCGACGGGTACGACCATGTCGAGGTAAAAATCTTCTTTGTTTTTCAAATCTTCCTGTAAATATTCATGGAAGGCATGTTCCCTTGTTCCAAAAGAGACCATGCTCTTTGACATCTCCCAAGCCTCTGTAATTAATTCCATTTTTTTCTTAATTTTCTTCTCCACATATCCCCTAGCTTATGTGAGCAGGTTTGCAAATCCTTTTAGTTTTGTTGTAGGTGTGGTAGGCCCAATTATTGCTAAAGGACTAGCAAGTACTAGAAGAGGCATTAAAGCTTCCTCCAATTCTTTGATTCTTTCCTTTAACTTGGTGTTCTCTGTTTCAAGGCCTTCAATAGAATCGTCTAATGCATCTCAAGTTGCTCGGTGAATTTGGGAAATTTGGTAAGGTCGCATGTTCCGTAGGTTAACCTTTGAACGAGATTTCCCCTTCTTGTTATTTACATCTCTTTTCTCAATAATTAAATTGTTGGACTCATTGTCAAAAACAATGCTCTAAAATACAAAAGACTCTTCTTTATCGAAGGTCTTGTTCTCAATTATTTCCATCAGAGGATTCTAGTGATCCATGTCCTTAGGCTGATCAATGTTGGGGAACATTTTTTCAATGTCAAACTTGAGTTCCATATCCTCAAGGGAGAGGTCACGGATATCGCTTTCAGCTCGAGGTCCCTCCTCTTCTTGCACAATCATTTTTCTTTTCTTCCTCAAGGGAATCTTGTGAGAGCTTTTAATTTTTCCCGAAGGAGGGTTCTTATCTCCTCCTCTGCATGAATAATTATGGGTTACTTTCTTAATTTGGTGGGTCATTGGAGCACTGCTTCGAGATGTTGTACTATTTGGAGTGACAGTTGGGGATTGGGCACTCTTCTCACCCTAACCTTTTCCTTTATGTTTGTACGACTCATTGGTGTTGAGTATCGTTTCCAGGTCACTGGCGTCACAAGTGGGAGTGCCTGAGACATTATCTCTGTCTTTATTTAGAATAGCATTAATAAAATAATTATTGAAACCAACTTCCAGTAGATGTTCTACAAAAATTCCACTAGGGTCGAACCCTTTTACTCTTTCAACAAATCTTATATTCAGGATGTGGAAATGGCCTGCAACTTCATCATTCTTGTTCATATTTCTGAATATGAAGTCCCCAACTTTCCAAGGTAGAAGTATGAATTTTTTTTTTCTCTTTTCATGGAAAAAATGCAACCAGTAGTTGTATTGCCTTGCTATATCAGTAACAAACATTTTGTCAAATATGTGGCATGAAAGGAAGGAAAGATTTTCCTTGGAACCAAAAATCCTTATAACATTAAAATTCTCCATTTTTTCCAGTGTCCCCTTCCTATCCAGGAACTTACTCACCTGGTCAGACATTCGAGGAGTGGCCTTTCCAAACAACAAGCTTTTAAAAACTGAGACAAAATCATTAAAAACTTCATAAAAATGTTGGGAGGCCTTGTGCCTCCATAATGTTTGATACCAGAAGGTTATTGGGTCGAATTCACAATTTACCTTCTTACACATAGATAATCTCGGGAACTAACAATAATGTGCTATCGTGAAAACCAACTAAGATGACATAAATAATTTCTTCTCCTTCTTGTATTGAGACAATGGGGAAGAGATTTCAATGGAAATAGACTTTCCCCAATTGAATATGGCATGTTTTTTTACTTAAAATATAGAATGTAAAGAATCATGCGGGAGATGTTGGTTGTAATTTCTTGTCTTGTTATCCTTGTGAAAAGCCAAGCAATTTCTCGTAACAGATTTTTGAATGAGATAACCTACAATCTCATGATGTCCTCGGGGACGGCCCCTAGGTTTTCCAGGAATTGAGGTAAGAGGTCTAATCCATTGCCATGCTTCTTTAATAATTATCTGCAATATTATCCCTTGAAGGTAAGTGTTGGCTCACCAAGTCTCATCATCTTGTGAAATACCTAAGGGGACATAGATATAGGGGAATGGTCCTGCAACTGAATGATCCGTTGGCTTGGAATATATCTCTTGGTGCACCAAGTGACCAACTCCTTACAGTCAAAGACTTCTGGGACACAACTTGCACGCACAATTCCATACGTCCAGATTACTTCCTTCTGGGCAGAAGGGGATGAGTAGTAGGAATATGCTCTGGATCACTGAAAACTCTGGTCCTCACGCCCGAAAATGTTCAATGTATCTCCATAGAACTGTTGTTGAGTTACTGCCATAAGTTGGCAAGAACATTCCTTTGCTCCAGATAATGTTTAAAATGAATGCTTGAGAGGGATAATATAATCCTTTGTAAATCCATGTTTAATGTGTTTTAATAGGAGATTTCCTTGCGCCCTTTGCTTATTAATGAGAATATTTACGAACCTACATGATGAATTGTTAGCATTCAAATCATAGTAAATGTGCATTGGGAAGAGTGCGAGGGTAGTGGGGACAGACGGGATCGAAATAGGATTTGATACTTTTGTGAACCCAGGAACCCACGATGACAGAAGGTTCAAAATTGGCTAAGTATAGCATAGCACGGCGGTCGGATGGACTCGTTGTAGGAGGAATGATACTTGGAAGTTCGGTGAGTCTGGGGGTCAAAATGTAGATCGTGGAACTTTTGGATTCAAAATGTATATCATGGAACATTGGATATGAGAGTTTGACCCTGCTAACCCGAGAACCAATGATTGTAAAATTGACTAAGTATGGAACAACACGGCAGTTGGTCGGACTCATGATGTGAGGTTATGGATGGAGGTGAGGATCTGTAAGTCTTCCAACCTGGAAACTCGTCGTTATGAAAAAATGACTAAGTACAGAACGAGAAAGGGAAAGTAGAGGGAAAAAAGAGAAAGGGAAAAACGGGTAAGTATAGAAGAGGAAAAAGAAAGGGAGATAAGAATTTGGGAAAATAGAAAAGGGGATGGAAATTTCAAAATCAGGAAATGAGCTCAACAACAGGCTCCAACTGTGGGATGATTACCCCTTGTGGGTTGTCAAGAATCCATAATCTCTCATGACCAGGTGCTTCCACCCATTGGGCTATGGAGAAGAAACCTTTCAAATTGAACAAAAAAAATAAAATTATGTACAGTGCGAATGAAAAAAGGTCTTAGGAGAAGAAACCTTTCAAATGTTTCCCATTGACAGGCAGCATTAACCTTTTTCCTTTCATGTCTTGGACCATATAGGGGTTAAATCTCAATATATTTTCGATGACATAGGGTCCGATCCAGAGTGCTTCTAACTTTGTATGCATGGACGACTTCTCCTAGACCTTGTTCCATAGTAGCACCAGGTCTCCCTTCTGGAAATTCTTCATAGTTGTGCTTTGATCAAAATACCTCTTGATGCTCTGTTGTCTCTAAGAAGTTCGATTTAGGGCCTTTCTTCGTTCCTCTTCCAACTTTAGCAAATGGTTTATTCTCTTCTGGATGGGTGAATTGTCTTTTGTATCCTCAATATTAGCCACAGAGATCAATGCATTGAGCTCGAAGCTAATCAACATTTTTTCCTCTTTCCCATAAACCGGTAGATATGGAGACATCCTTGTGCTATCTTTCGGGGTTGTTTTGCTTGCCCATAATGCTTTCGTCATCTTCAGATGCCAATTCCTCTGGTTTCTATCAACATTTTTCGTCAGTATATTCACAAGTGTTTTGTTTGTGGATCGAGCAAGGCCATTACGTTGTGGGTAATAGTTCGATGATTGACCCGTGATTATTCCATATTTTCCACAAAACTCCGTGAAAGTTGACCCGATGAAGATCAAACCATTGTCTGTTATAAATCTAATAGGGACACAAAATCTCAACAGAATATTATCCTTGAGGAATTTAATCAATTCTTCAGCATCAACCTTCGTTAATGCCACCACTTCTATCCATTTCATGAAATAATCGATAGATGTCAAAATGTACATATGCCCCTTGCTAGATCTTGGATTAATCAGCCCAACAACATCAAGTCCCCATTGGGAAAATGGTTGTTCTACCACCATTGGCTGCAAGGGCATCGTGGCTTTCTTCACGTTTCCTGAAAATTGATGGCATGACAAACACTTTCTTATTGTGGCATACGAATCTTTGAAGATTGATGGCCAGTAAAATCCCTCTCTGATTATTTTGTGGGCGGTTTCAGTGGGTGAAAATTTTCCACCACATATTCCCTCATGGAATTATTTGATCAGTCCTTGGGCTTGATTCTCATCGACGCATATCAACAATATACCATCAAAATTCCTTCTGAATAGTATGTCATCAATCAACACGTATTGGTTCTCCTTTATCTTGAGTGTCCTTCGCTCCTTGGGATTCATTGTGACAGGAAATTGCCTAGACCTTAAGTAGAATATGATATCTCTGTACCATTCTGAATCAGCTAATGGTTCTCCGACTGAGATTGAAATCATCCCATCGAACGAGTCTCCATTCGTGATGATCTTGCATAAGCCTTGTCCTTTTATTACCTTTAAAGGTTTAATCTCCATGTCATATTCTTGATTTTTTGCTAACCAGTTATCCCATTTTCCTTCTCTCATCTGTTTATTTATAAGCATCTTCACTGGTGATTATGGAACAGAAGATATAACATGGGAGTTTAATATATACCTCTGAAAGTGTGCTACTACTTTTACAAGAGCTAAGGATTTATTTTCAAGTTATGAATAACTCAACTCATAGTTGTGTAGGGTTTTTCTCATAAAACTTATCAGGAATTATTCTCCGTTGCTATTTTTTTGAGTGAGAACAAATGCAACAACTGCCTCTGTAGCAAATGAATAGATAATAAAGTCTCTTTGGAAGTCTGGACTGATGAGGACAGGAGCGCTGGTGATTTCCCCTTTGATATTGTTGAACGCTTCCTGAGTATATGTTTTCCACTGGAATCTTTGCTCTTTTTTCAGCAATAGATTGATCAGCTTTACGATGCTTGCGTAATCATGGATGAATCTTCGCACGAAATTGATTTTCTCGAAGAATGACTAGACTCCCTTCTTGGATGTCGGGGGGTTGAGCTCATTTATTGATTTAACTCTTTCTGGATCTATGTAAATACCTTCCTTGCATACAATATGGCCCAACAACTTGCCTTGAGTCACAACGAACAGACATTTCTTTGGGTTCAGAGAAACACAGTATAATATACATCTTTTAAAAACCTTTCTTAAATGATGGATGTGATCCTCCCTTTTGTTTGAACACACCATCAAGTCATCTTGACAGTCTGCCATAAAATTTCATATTAGTGCGTTGAACGCATGATCCATGGTCCTTTGGAATGTGGCTCCAACATTCTTCAAACCGAAGGGCATTCTAGCATATGCATATGTTTCCCATGGTGTGATAAATGTTGTCTTTGCTCTATCTTCCTCAGCCACCAGGACCTGATTGTATCTAGAGAAACCATTCAACAAGGACATTCAGGTTGATCTAGTAACTTGTTGTAGAAGAAACTCAATGTTTGGAAAAGGAAAATTATCTTTTATGCTTGCTTTGTTGATATCTCTGAAGTCAACGCACATTAGGATTTCCTCGCTCTTTTTCCTTACAATCGCTGGATTTGAAAGCCAGTTTGAATGTCCGATGGGATAAACTATCCATGTCTTCTTCAACTTATCCAATTCGATTTTTACCAAAGGTTTCAACATGGGATTCATCATCCTTATTTTTTGCTTCACTGGTTTCGCTTCTTCCCTCAAAGGAATGATATATTGGAATATTTTTTTATCATAGGCCTTCAATTCATCATAGATACAAGTGAAAAAATCAATATATTCTTCGAATAAAGCAACATATTGATCAACCTCTTCGGTGGTGCAATCAACTCCCAAGTTGACATATTTTAGGGACATTTGTGTTCCAATATTCACTTTTCTTATTTCTTTCACCTTTCGAACTGAAACTTCTTCAAGGAGATTATTGGCATGATCGTCTTTTGTAAAAAAAGATTCAGCTTGTATACAATCTTTTAAGATTGCAATCGCGCTATTGTCTTCTTCATCATCATCATTTAACAAAAAAAATTCCAATTGTTCATCATTCTCAAATACTTGTAAGTACTCAATATTATCGAGCACGAATGGTCAAAAATCTCTTTCTACTTGGAAAGAAGTTTTGCTTTGGGCATCGCCTGGGTTTGATAATGAGTCCACCAAGGCTAGTGAATCAACCTTGTGATTCATGTCCCTTGGAATGAAATCAATGTTGAAAGAGATGAAAGATTGATGACCAACTCTGAATCTCTAGTCATAACGAGATGTTCTATTTTCATTTATTATGTGAGGATCATCCCCTGGACCAAATCTTCATATTTTTCCTCATTATTCATGCATGTAAACTCATGTCTTACAACATGGGGATGCATCGTCTTATCTGGACTCATAAGAACAATTCCAGCTATGTTCTCATATTTAGAGCAGGCTCCATCGAACGACATCCTCCAGTAGCCTTCAAACAAACATTCTTGGCCTTCCAATCCTTGAACTCGGTCTAGGATTTCATTGTGCTTGATGTCCAGGATAGCATAGTTTCCAATCCTGGCATCTATATAATCTTCCATTAATTCATTATCCTTATTCTTGAAGGAGAAGGGTTTTTGGGTTCATGGGGTACTTTAATCATTGCTCCCTCTTTGCTTGATATCATCATACATCTTCCGACGTTCATTATATATCCACTGATCATGGACGTCCAATATCTTCCCATCACAACCCCATATGCTAAAGGAAGGTCTACCACAATAATATTGAAAACTCTGATGATATGAGGGGTTGTTGTAATCCAAGCATTAAAATCCTTGATTTCTCCGTATGCTGGCACTTTTCTAGAATCGATTGCATATATTCTCTCGTCGATTTCATAATACTTAGTGAAATCCATGACCAATGCCTCCATGACCACAAGCAACATTATATTATTTGTCGTGCCAGTGTCAAATAAACAGTTATGTAATGCAACATCATGATTTTCAATTGAAATGTAAAAGAGAAGAATTTTACCTCTAAGCTTGGCAGTCAATGGGCTCTGGCTCTATTTTGGAGTGGTAACGAAAACTTCAGTTCTTTCTAATGGATCATCCAACAACTTCAAGATGTTTTTTCTCTGCTGAGGAACCTTTACTACTTCCATAAAAGGAAGATTTATCCTCAATTTACTTTTGTCTCTGCTGAGGAACCTTTACTACTTCCGTAAAAGGAAGATTTATCCTCAATTTACTTAAGTACTCCACAAAATTATACATCATTTGAGTGGAGCTTGATGCCATATGTTGCATCTTGGTTCCATCTGTCACTTTCTCATTCGACAATTTTTCATTTGTTTTTTTCCTTTTCTTTTTCTTTTTGTTTTTCCTTGTCGGATTCGCCTTTATTCTTTGGTCTATTTACAAACCCTCTTGTTTGGGCGACGTTTTCTTGCGAGTTAGGATCGTTGTCGGCCTCTCCAAATATATACATGGACGTCTCGCATTCATCCATCTGCACTGTCTCAGAGCTTTCATCAGGTAAGTAATAATTTTCTTACTCGATTAATTTCTCTTCATAGACAACATCCAGAACAACCACATTTGGAGTGGGTTGTCTGGGAACCCTTAGTCTCTGTGGGTCATCAGTATTCTCGAACCTGACTCTATTTTCGAGGGGAGAGTTCCTCCTTTTCTTGGGAATCAACATTCTTGGGTTTGGCATGTAATTATCTCCCCTTCTAAGTATGGTTATCTCGTTCTGCATCTGTTTGATGGTTCTATTAATCTATGCAATTTCAATTCTTTCTTTGTTTTCTGCGTTGCCACGGGGTCAACCTTTACGTCAGGTATGGTTCCTTTAAAAAATCCTCCTCCCATTGTTTTATTCTGAGCCGCTCGTGGTTTGAATTCTTTGTTTTTTCTTGAGATGGAAGCTCCTTGATTATCAATATTCAATCCTCCCATATACCTTTGTACTCTTCCTAGTATAATTTTGGGGTCGCCACCCGTCTCAATCATAACTTATTCCATCTCAGTGGCTTTAGTCATTGCCTCCTCCAAAGTATCCATTTGGGATGTTCTAATGGCATATTTTACATTCGGGGGCATTGCATTCTTATAACAACTGAGAATGGTCGGGTCATTTGGCATTTTATCCTCTCGAATTCTATTCAAGGTCTTATTGAACCTGAGGTTAAAATATCGTATCCTTTCGTTCTTCCTCAACCCAATATGGGTGAAGTCTGTGAGGAGGGTATGGTAGGCAATTGGAGGGGAAAACATAGTTCGTAACATAGCTAATAGGTCATTAAATGAGTGAATGGATCTATTGGGCAACATTGTATACCATTCATAAGCTCTTTCTGATAAGGTCTGCAGAAATAACCTCACCATGACGTCGTCATATTCAACTCAGTGAAAGTCATAAACATCAAGAAATAAGTGCAGATACCTCTTTGCATCGATTGTCCCATCTCCATAAAATTATTTTAAGGTGCCCTTAGGGAGAACATGGAGCTCATGTTGTTCACCTATAAGATTAAGAGGGGAATCTCTTACCCTTCTTCTATTTCCAAACCCTGGGATTCCTTGGTTTCGTGTGGCATCTCTTTCGCCTCCTTGTCTCTCCTCATGATGCTCGTCCCAAGGTTGTTCGTCTCTCATTTCCATGTTTGAGGAGACTTCAGGGCTAGACTTTTCACTTCTAAGGACAGAGATTTGCTTACTTTTACTTTTGGTAATGGGGCCCTTGTATTCGTCCAGCTTCAATCTTGACCTTGTTCTTGTGTTGCTCTAGCTAGCCTTTGATTTCTTCAATCTTGTCTTTCTTCTCTCCTGTGTCTTTAGAGGATTTCTCTTCCTTCTTCTTGGACTAAGATCTTCCAGGAACTTTTTGACTCTTCTCGAGTCTGGTTTTTTTTTATTACCATATTATACAACTAGTGTGAAATGCTTCGTTGATTATTCAATCCAATTTCTAAATGGGGTTGATTAACCTGGGGTAAATTCATATATTCTTTCACAATATTGAGCCAAGTTCCGAATTTTTAGTTCATGTCCCCAGTATTGTCACCAAAAATGTTGACGCTTGAATCTATTTGGACCGAAACGACAACCTCATGAGGATACAAATCCCCCTGTTTTTTTATAGAGGTGGTACTCCTTTGTTCGAGATTTTCATAATGTGAGACTTCTAAAGAAGTCTGTAGTGGTGATCAAAGGAAAGTAAAAATATATAGAAAGAAAAAGAAAGGCGGAAAATGTTTTTCTTTTTATTTTCTTTCTAAAGAAAGTTCCTGAGAATGGACTTGGAACCACACACATTCATACATTTAAAGCAAATTAACATAATTTCCTCACATCCATCATAGTAGGGATAAAGATTTTCGATCACATAAAAAGTAAAAGAAAATGATATGCATGCATAAGATAACTTTGACAAAGTGATACAAGGGAAGCTCAATCAAAGATAATGGTAGATCAACCTCAAATACTTTATATTCAAAAAACTGGGCTACAAAGTACAGTCGAGATTCTTCCCAAAATAGCTCTCTTGAAAATTCTAAAAAATATATAGTTCAATACATATTCTCTGAAATTTAAATGTGTTTGTCATAATTACTAGGATTGGGGCTCCTGCGAACCATAAAGAAAATATATATAATAATGAAGTTTGTAGAAAGAAGAAAGTGGGTGGCAGAGGACAGCAAGACCTGTAAGAAGAAAAAGGAAATCATCAGTCTTCGGTTAAACCTTTCTATTTAAATAGGTGGACTAATTGGATGAAGAACTTTATAAAGCCAGAAAGATGTGATTAGTATGAACTTACTATGATGGTATCTCCTCTCTTTGTCACTTGCTAGCTGATTTCATTTTATGGCTTTCATCGATGGTTACAGGAACCGTCACAGCTGTCTTTTTCCCTTCATCGGTAAGTTTTTCGACGGCCTTTTTAAAACACTCCTCGATGTACCTTCTCATTGGTGCCACGTTGATTTCATGACGGATTTTTATATTGATGAGCTCACATTCCAAGTCCCTTAGATCAATAGAAATATTCCACAAAGCTTCTTCAATATCTTGATTTTTCATTGAATAGTTGACTAGCCAGTTTTCCATGTCATCTTCACTATACTCAAGAATGCCATATAATTTTTCAAATGATAACCCTTTAAAGATCTCAACTTGTTCGTCAAAGGCTTGCTTGGTTAGGAACAACGAGTTGAGAATCAATTTGGGGTCTTGGACCTCATTGGTGCGCCTGACTAGGTATATCTCAGTCATCCTTTTGAATAATTCTTCTCTCCTAGTTATGGCCTGGTTGCATGCTTGGACAATAATGTTCAAGTTCTTAACCTTTTCCTTCCAGCATGTGTTTAGTTGGTTTATCCGGTTCGGAGAAGGGATATCCTTCTCTCTTCTTCTCAACTCTGTCATATTGGTAACTTTAAAATCGAAGGGTATGACCACGTCGAGGTAAAAACCTTCTTCGCTTTTCAAATCTACCTATAAATATTAATGGAAGGCATGTGCCCTCGTTCCAAAAGAGACCATGCTCTTTGAAATCTCCCAAGCCTCTGTAATTAATTCCATTATTTTCTTAATGTTCTTCTCCACATAGTCCCTCACTGATGTGACAAGGCTTATAGATCCTTTTAGTTTTGTTGTAGGTGTGGTAGGCCCAATTATTGCTAAGGACTGGAAAGTACTGGAAGAGGCATTAAAGCTTCCTCCAATTCTTTGATTCTTTCCTTTAACTTGGCATTCTCTATTTCAAGGCCTCCAATAAAATCATCTAGAGAATCTTCAGTTGCTCAATGAATTTGGAAAATTTGGGAAGGTCGCATGTTCCATAGGTTAACCTATGAACGAGATTTCCCCTTTTTGTTATTTACATCTCTTTTCTCAATAATTAAATTTTTGGACTCGTTGTTAAAAACAGTGCTTTGAAATACAAAAGACTCTTCTTCATCGAAGGTATCACTCAAAATTATTTCCATCATAGGATTCTAGTGATTCGTTTCCTTAGGTTGATCAACGTTGGGGAAACATTTTCAATGTCAATCTCGAGTTCCATATCCTTGAGGGAGAGGTCGCGAATATCACTTTCAACTCGAGGTCCCTCCTCTTCTTACACCATGTTTTTTATTTTCTTCCTCAAGGGAAGCTTGTGGGAGCTTTTAATTTTTCTTGGAGGAGGGTTCTTATCTCCTCCTCCACCTAAAGAAATGTGGGTTACTTTCTTAATTTGGTGGGTCATTGGAGCACTGCTCCGAGATGTTGTACTCTTTGGAGTGACAGTTGGGGATTGGGCACTCTTCTCACCCAAACCTTTTCCTTTATGTTTTTATGACTCATTAGTGTTGAGTATCGTTTCCATATCACCAGCGTCAAGAGAAAGAGTGCCTGAGACATTATCTCAATCTTCATTCAGAATATCATTAATAAAATAATTAGTGAAACCAACTGCCAGTAGATGTTCTACAAAAATTATGCTAGGGTCGAACCCTTTTACTCTTTTCGCATATCTGAGATTCAGGCTTTGGAAATGGCCTACAAATTCATCAATCTTGTTCATATTTTTGAATATGAAGTCCCCATCTTTCCAAGGCATAGGTATGAATTGAATTTTTCTCTTTTCATGGAAAAATGGCGCCAGTAGTTGTGTTTCCTTTCTATTTCAGTAACAAACATTTTGTTAGATATGTGGCACGAAAGGAAAGAAGGATTTTCCTTGGAACCAAAAATCCTTATAACATTAAAATTCGCCATTTGTTTCGGTGTCCCCTTCCTATCTAGGAACTTACTCACCTGGTCATACATCCGAGGAGTGTCCTTTCCAAACAGCAAACCTTTAAAAATTGATACAATATCATTAAAAGCTTCATAAAAATGTCGGGAGGCCTTGTGCCTTCATAATCTTTGATACCAGAAGGTTACTAGGTCGAATTTTCATTTTAGCTTCTTACACGTAGATAATCTCAAGAACTAACAACAATGTACTATTGCAGAAACCAAATAAGATGACATAAAGAATTTCTTCTCCTTCTTGTATTGAGACAATTAGGAAGAGATTTCAATGGAAATCAACTTGCCCGAATTGAAGATGGCCTATTCTTTGACCGTAAAATATAGAATGTAAAGAATCATGTGGGAGATGTTGGTTGTAGTTTCTTGTCCTGTTATCCTCGTGAAAATCCAAGCAATTTCCTGTAATAGATTTTTGAATGAGATAAAATATCATAATTTCCTCGGGGACGACCATTGGGTTCTCCAAGAATTGAGGTAAGAGGTCTAATCCATTGTCATGCTTCTTTAAGAATTCTCTACAATATTTGCCCTTGAAGGTAAGCGTCAGCTCATGAAGTCTCAACATCTTACAAAATACTTGAGGTGACAGAGAGACAGAGGAATGGTCCCACACCTGAATGATCTGTTGGTTTGGAATATATCTCTCGATGCACTAGGTGACCAACTCCTTATAGCCAAATACTTCTGGGGCACAACCCGTGCATGCAATTTTAGACGTCCCGATTACTTCCTTCTGGGCAGAAGGGATTGAGTAGTAGGAATATGCTCTGGACCACTGAAAACTCTGGTCCTCACACCTGAAAATGTTCAATGTATCTCCACAGAACTGTTGTTGAGTTTCTGCCATAAGTTAACGAGAACGTTCCTTTGCTCCAGATAATGTTTAAAATGAACTCTTGAGATGGATAATATAATCCTTCATAAATCCTTGTTTAATGCGTTTTAATAAGAGATTTCCTCGAGCCCTTCGCTTATTATTGACAATCTTTATGAACCTGCATGATGAGTTGTTAACATTCAAAGCATAGTAAATGTGCATTGGGAAGAGTGCAAGGGTGGCAGGGACGGACAAGAGTGAAATAGGATTTAAGACTTTTGTGAACCTCGGAACCCGCGAACCGACGATGGTAGAAGGTTCAAAATCGACTAAGTATAGGATAGTACGGCAGTCGGACAGAATCATCGTAGGAGGAATGATACTTGGATGTTCGGGGAGTCTGGGGGTTAAAATGTAGATCGCAAAACTTTTGGATGAAAAATGTATATCACGGAACATTGGATATGAGAGTTCGAACCCTCCAACCCGGGAACCCACAATTGTAAAATCGGCTAAGTATGGAACAACACGGCATTTGGTCGGACTCGTGATGTGAGGTTATGGATGGAGGTGAGGATCCGTAATTCCTCCATCTTGGGAACCCATCATTCTGAAAAAATGACTAAGTATAGAACTAGAAAGGGAAAGTAGAGGGAAAAAGGAGAAAGGGAAAAATGGGTAAGTATAGAAGAGGGAAAATAAAGGGAGATAAGAATTTGGGAAAATAGAAAAGGGGAGGGAAATTTCGAAAGTGGGAAATGACCCTAACAACATGCTCCGATTGTGGGATGATTACCCCCTATGGGTTGTCAAGAATCCATAATATCTCGTGACCAGGTGCTTCCACCCATTAGGCTATGGAGTCATATTAAGAATGTACAAATTGAACAAAAAAAATAAAATTATGTACAATGCGAATGAAAAAGGTCTTAGGAGAAGAAACCTTTCAAAGGTGTCTCATTGACATACAACATTAAACTTTTTCCTTTCATGTCTTGGAGCATATATGAGTTAAATCCCAATATCTCTTCGATGACATAGGGTCTGATCCAGAGTGCTTTGAACTTTGTATGCATGGATGACTTCTCCTTGGCCTTTTTCCATAATAGCACTAGCTCTCACTTCTCAAAATTCTTCATATTTGTGCTTTGATCAAAATACCTCTTGATKCTTTGTTGTCTCTCAGAATTTCGATTCAGGGCCTTGCTTCGTTCCTCTTCCAACTTTAGTAATTGGTTGATTCTCTTYTAGATGGGTGAACTGTCTTCTGTATCCTCAGTATTAAACACAGAGATCAATGCATTGAGCTCGAGGATAATCATCATTTTTGCCTCTTTCCCATAAACCAGTAGATATGGAGACATCCTTGTGCTATCTTTYGGGGTTTTTCTTCTTKCCCATAATGCTTCCGTTAGCTTTAGATGCCAATTCCTTTGGTTGATATCAACGGTTTTCTTCAGTATCTGMACACGTGTTTTTTTTGTGGATTCARAAAGTCCATTACCTTGTTGGTAATAGTTTGATAATTGACCCATGATTATTCCATATTGTCCGCAAAACTCCGTGAACTTTGACCTGATGAATATCGAACCATTGTCTGTGATAAATTTATTAGGGACACCAAATCTCAACAGAATATTATCCTTGAGGAATTTAATCAATTCTTTAGCATCAACCTTCTTTAACGCCATTGTTTTCGTATAGTTCGTGAAATAATTGGTAGTTGTCAGAATGTACATATGCCCCTTGCTATATTTTGGGTTAATCGACCCAAAAACATCAAGTCCCCATTGGGAAAATGGTTTTTCTACCACCATTGGCTACAAGGGCATTGCGCCTTTCTTCATCTTTCCTAAAAATTGTTGGCATGAAAAACACTTCCTTATTGCGGCATACGAATCTCTGAAGATTGATGGCCAGTAAAATCGCACTCTGATTATTTTGTGGGCGGTTGTAGTGGGTGCAAAGTGTCCACCACATATTCCCTCATGGAATTCTTTGATTAATCCTTGGGCTTGATTCTCATCGATGTATCTCAGTAGTATACCATCAAAATTCCTTTTGAATAGTATGTCAACAATCAACACATATTGGTTTTCCTTCATCTTGAGTGTCTTTCTCTCCTTGGGATTCATTGTTACGGGAAATTGCTCGGACCTTAAGTAGAATATGATATCTTTGTATCATTCTGAATCAGCTAATGGTTCTCTGATTAAGATTGAAATCATCCCATTGACCGAGTCTCCATTCGCGATGAGCTTGCATAAACCTTGTCCTTTGATTTCCTTTAAAGGTTTAATCTCCATGTCATATTCTTTAATTTTTGCTAACCAGTTAACCCATTTTCCTTCTCTCGACTCTTGATTTAGAAGCATCTTCATTGGTGATGAGGGAATGTAAGCTATAACATGGGAGTTTAATATATACATCTGAAAGTGTGCTACTGCTTTTACAAGAGCCAAGGCTTGCTTTTCAAATTTTGAATACCTCAACTCATAGTCATGTAAGGTTTTTCTCATAAAACTTATTGGCAGTTCTTCTCTGTTGCTATTTTTCTAAGCGAGAACAGATGCAAAAACTGCCTCTGTAGCAAATGAATGGACAATAAAGTCTCTTTGGAAGTCCAAACTGATGAGGACAGGAGCGGTGGTGATTTCCCCTTTGATATTATTGAACACTTCCTGAGTATGTATTGTCCACTCGAATCTTTGCTCCTTTTTCAGTAACATATTGATCAGCTTTACGATGCTTGCGTGATCAAGGATGAATCTTCACACGAAATTGATTTCCCCGAAGAATGATTGGAATCCCTTCTTCGACTCGGCCTTCAAACAAAAATTCTTGGCCTTCCAAGCCTTGAACTCGATCTAGGATTTCATTGTGCTCCATTTCTAGGATAGCACAGCTTCCAATCCTGACATCTATATAATCTTCCATTAATTCGTTATCCTTCTTTTTGAAGGAGAAAGGTTTTTTGGGTTCACGAGGTACTTTAATCATTGCTCCCTCCTTGCCTGGTAGCATCATACAACTTTCGTTGTTCATTATATATCCACCGATCATGGACGTCCAATCTCTTCCCAGCACAACCCCTTATGTTGGAGGAATGTCTACCACAATAATATTGAAAATTGTGATGATATGGGGGGTTGTTGTAATCCAAGCATAAAAATCCTTGATTTCTCCGTACGTTGGCACTTTTCTAGAATCGATTGCATATATTCTCTCATCAGTTTCATAATACTTAGTGTAACTCATGCTCAATGCCTCCATGACCAAAACAACATTATATTATTTGTCGCGCCAGTGTCAACTAAACAATTATGTAATGAAACATCATGATTTTCAATTGAAATTTAGAAGGGAGGAATTTTACCACTCATCTTGGTAGTCGACAGGATCTGGCTCTATTTTGGAGTGGTAACGACAGCTTCAGTTCTTTCTAATGGATCATCCAACAACTTCAATATGTTCCGTCTTTCCTAAGGAATATTTACCAGTTTCGTAAAAGGCAGAGTTATCCTCGATTTACTTAAGTCCTCCACGACATTATACGTCATTTGAGTGGAGCTTGACACCATGTGTTGCATTTTGGTTTCATCTGTCACTTTCTCATTCGCCACTTTTTCATTTGTTTTTTCCTTTTCTTTTTCTTTTTTTTTCCTTGTCTGAGTCGCCTTTATTCTTTGGTCTATTTACAAACCCTCTTGTCTAAGCAATGTTTTCTTGTGAGTTAGGATCGTTGTCTCCCTCTCCAAATATACATGGACGTCTCGCATTCTCCCATCTGCACTATCTCGAATATTTCATTGGGTAAGTAATAAATGTCTTGCTCAATTAATTGCTCCGCATAGACATCATTCAGAACAACCATGTTTGGAGTGAGCTATGTGGGAACCCTTAGTCTCTGTGGGTCATCTGTATTCTCAAACTTGACTCTATTTTTTGGGGGAGGGTTCCTCCTTTGCTCGGGAATCATCATTCTTGGGTTTGGCATGTAATTATCTCCCCTTCTCAGTATGTTTATCACGTTCTGCATCAGTGCAATTTCAATTCTTTGTTTATTTCCTATGTTGCCACAAGGTCAACCTTTACGTCAGGTATGGTTCCTTTAAAAAATCCTCCTCTCGTCGTTTAATTCTGAGCCACTCATGGTTTGAGTTCTTCCTTTTTTCTCGAGCTGGAAGCTCCTTGATTATCAATATTCAATCCTCCCATCTGCCTTTGTACTCTTCCTAGTAAAATGTTGGGGTCGACACCCGTCTCAATCATAATTTCTTAATCTCAGTGGATTTAGTCATTGCCTCCTCCAAAGTATCCATTTGGGATGCTCTTATGGCATATTTTACATTCAGGGGCATTGCATTCTTATAACAACTAAGAATGACCAGGTTGTTTGGCCTTTTATCTTATGGAATTCTATTCAAGGTCTTATTGAACCTAAGGTTAAAATATTGTATCCTTTCATTCTTCCTCAATCCAATCTGGGTGAAGTCTGTGAGGAGGGTAGGGTAGGAAATTGGAGGGGAAAACATAGTTAGGAACATAGCTTTGAGGTCGTTAAATGAGTGAATGTATCTACTGGTCAATGTTGTATACCATTCATAAGATATTTCGGATAAGGTCTGCAGAAACAACCTCACCATGACATTGTCATATTCAACTCGGTGAAAGTCACAAACATCAAGAAATAAGTGCAGATGCCTCTTTGCATCAATTGTTTTGTCTCCAGAAAATTATTTAAGGTTCACTTAGGGAGAACAGGGAGCTCATGTTGTTCACCTATAAGATTAAGAGGGGAATCTATTACCCTTCTTCTATTTCCAAACCCTGGGATTCCTTGGCTTTTTGCGACTTCTCTTTTGCCTCATTCTCTCTCCTCATGATGCTCATCTGGGGGTTGTTTGTCTCTCACTGCCATGTTTGAGGATACTTCAGGGATATACTTTTCACTTATAAGGACAGAGAGTTGCTTACTTTTACTTCTGGTAATGGGTCCCTTGTATTCGTCCAGCTTCAATCTTGACCTTGTTCTTTTGTTTCTCTAGCTAGCCTTTGATTTCTTCGATATTGTCATTCTTCTCTCCTCTATCTTCGAAGTATTTCTCTTTATTCTTCTTGGACTAAGATCTGCTAGGACCTTTCTAACTCTTCTCGAGTCTGGGTTTTTTGTTATTACCGGATTATACAATTGGTGTAAAATGATATGTTGATTATTCAATTCAATTTCTAAATGGGGTTGATTAACCTGGGGTAAAGTCATATATTCTTTCACAATGTTGGGTCAGGTTATGAACTTTCAGTTCACGTCCCCAGTATGGTCGCCAAAAATGTTGACGCTTGAATCTATTAGGACTGAAACGGAAACCTCACAATGATACAAATCCCCTTGTTATTTTATAGAGGTGGTACTCCTCTATTCGATATTTTCATAATGTGGGACTTTTAAAGAAGTTTGTCATGGTGATCAAAGGAAAGTAAAAATATATAGAAAGAAAAGTTAAGGCGGAAAATGTTTTTTTTTAATTATTTTCTTTGTAAAGAAATTTTCTCAGAGTGGACCAGGAACCGAACACATTCATACATTTAAAACAAATTAACATAATTTCCCCACATTCATCATAGTAGGGCTAAAGATTTTTTATCACATAAAAAGTAAAATAAAATGATTTGCATGCATAAGAGAACTTTGACAGAGTGATACAAGGGCGGCGCAAATAAAGATAAATATAAATCAACCTCAAATACTTTATATTCAGAAAATTGGGTTACAAAGTCCAGTCGAGATTCTTCCCAAAATTGCTCTCTTGAAATTTCTAAAAAATATATAGTTCAATACATATTCTCTGAAATTTAAATGTGTTTGTGATATGAATGGTATTGGGGCTCCCGCATACCATAAATAAAATATATATAAGAATGAAGTTTGTAGAAAGAATAAAGTGGGCGATAGAGGACAACAAGACCTGGTAAGATGAAAAAGGAAATTATCAGACTTTGTTTAAACCTTTTATTTAAAGAGGTGGAGTAACTGAATGAAGAAATTGATAAAAGAAGAAAGATGTGATCATTATGAACTTACTATGATGGTATCTCCTCTCTTTGTCACTTGCTAGTTAATGTCCTTTTATGGCTTTCATTGACGATTACAGGAACCGTCTCAACTGTCTTTTTCCCTTCATCAATAAGTTTGTCGACAACCTTTTTAAACCACTCCTCAATTTAGTTTCTCATTGGTGCCACGTTGATTTCATGCCTGATTTTTATATTGAAGAGCTCACCTTCCAAGTCCCTTAGATCAATAGAAATACTCCGCAAAGCTTCTTCAATATCTTGATTTTTCATTGAATAGTCGACTAGCCAGTTTTCCACGTCATCTTCACTATACTCAAGAATGCCATAGAATTTTTCAAATGATAACCCTTTAAAGATCTCAACTTGTTCGTCAAAGGCTTGTTCGTCAATTTGGGGTCTTGGACGTCATTGGTTCTCCTGGCTAGTTCTATCTTAGTCAGCCTTTTGAATAATTCTTCTCTCCTAGTTATGGCATGGCTGCATGCTTGGACAATAATATTCAAGTTCTTAACCTTTTCCTTCCAGCATGTGTTTAGTTGTTTTATCCGGTTCGAAGAAGGGAGATCCTCCTCTCTTCTTCTCAACTTTGTCATATCGATAACTTTAAAACCGAAGGGTACGACCATGTTGAGGTAAAAACCTTCTTCATTTTTCAAATCTTCCTATAAATATTCATGGAAGGCATGTGCCCTCGTTCAAAAAGAAACCATGCTCTTTGACATCTCCCAATCCTGTGTAATTAATTCCATTATTTTCTTAATGTTCTTCTCCACATAGCCCTTGGCTAATGTGATCATTCTTGAAGATCCTTTTAGTTTTGTTGCAGGTGTGGTAAGCCCAATTATTGCTAAAGGACTAGCAAGTACTGGAAGAGGCATTAAAGCTTCCTCCAATTCTTTGATTCTTTCCTTTAACTTGGAATTCTCTATTTCAAGGCCTCCAATAGAAGCGTCTAGAGCATCTCCAATTCCTCGGTGAATTTAGGAAATTTGGGAAGGCCGCATTTTCCGTAGGTTAACCTCTGAATGAGATTTCCCCTTTTTGTTCTTTACATCTCTTTTCTCAATAATTAAATTTTTAGACTCGTTGTCAAAAACAACGCTCTCAAATACAAAAGACTCTTCTTCATCGAAGGTCTCGCTCTCGATTATTTCCATTAGAGGATTTTGGTGAGCCGTGTCCTCGGGTTGATTAGCGTTGGGTAACATTTTTTCGATGTCAATCTCGAGTTATATATCCTCTAGGGAGAGGTCGCGGATATTGCTTTCGGCTTGAGGTCCTGCCTCTTCTTGCACAACGTTTTTTCTTTTCTTCCTCAAGGGAAGCTTGTGGGAGATTTCAATTTTTCCCAAAGGAGGGTTCTTATCTCCTCCTCCGCCTGAAGAACTGTGGGTTACTTTCTTAAATTGGTGGGTCATTGGAGCACTGCTCCAAGATGTTGTACTCTTTGGAGTGACAGTTGGGGATTGGGCACTCTTCTCACCCTGACCTTTTCCTTTCTGTTTGTACGAATCATTGGTTTTGGGTGTCGTTTCTAGGTCACCAGTGTCATGAGTGGGTGTGCATGAGACATTATATTCGTCTTCATTCAGAATAGTGTTAATAAAATATTTGTTGAAACCAAATACCAGTAGATGTTCTACAAAAATTTCGCTAGGGTCGAACCCTTTTAGTCTTTCAACATATCTTAGAGTCAGGCTGTGGAAATGGCCTGCAAATTCATCAATCTTGTTCATATTTCTGAATATGAAGTCCCCAACTTTCCAAGGCAAAGGTGTGAATTGTTTTTTTCTCTTTTCATGGAAAAAATGCAACCAGTAGTTGTATTGCCTTGCAATTTCAATAACAAACATTTTTTCTGATATGTGGCATGGAAGGAAGGAAGGATTTTCATTGGAATAAAAAATATTTATAACATTATACTTCTCCATTTGTTCTAGTGTCCCCTTCCTATCCGAGAACTTACTCGCCTGGTCAGACATCCAAGGAGTGTCCTTCCTTTTAAGTTTTGAACTATTATTATGTTTCTTTTCAATTTAATAGATAAAAATAGCATAGATAGGATCACTTCCTTAATATAGATAACCAATACAATGCTAAGACAATAAACCAAAACACTAGAGAATATCCAACACTAAGCAATGTGCCTCTCTCTTCCTTCTTCTCCCAATTGTATCTCTCCAAACTTGTGCACTTGATGAGTGAATGAGTGAGTGTACAAATGAGGCATTGTCCTCCTTTATTTATACTAGTTGGCAGGCGTTGGAAAGGTGTCTCTTCACTAGGAAGGTTCGACTTGTCTTATTAGTGGCTAAAACCACTTTAATTTGGGCATGGGGCTGACTTCTTAATTTACATGATATAATTAGGGTTTGACCAATATGCAAAAGGGTATTTGGTCAATTACAATGCCCAACATGATCAATCCACAAAAGGGGATTGATATAATGAATAATGACTCAATAAATAAATAGAATACTATTTGCAGTTACAATATTTCAACACTCCCCCTTAACAAGAAGGGTATTCTACAACATCATTAGAAGAGAGAGAGGGAAGCAACATCAACATCATATGGAACACTGGCCGACATATCTATAAATCATCGTAAGTGTTTCTCATCATCATCGTTCACAACATGGAGCTAGAGTAGCATAATCATCCCCACCAACATGAGACTAAAGTAACATCATCATCATGTTTAGCGTGAGGATAGAGTAACATCATCATCTTCTTTAGCATAAGGCTAAAGTAATATCATCAACATATTTATCATAGGGCTAAAATAACATCATTATCTTCAGTGTTAAAGCTGAAATAACATCATCGTCGTCATCTTCAGCAAGAAGCTGAAGTGGCATCATCATCTGCATCAACATGGATTAGTATAACACTAATACTTCATCATCATCAATAACAACACAAGGTTGATACAACATCAACAACAAAAATATCACATCACGAAGGCTGGAGCATCATCAACATTAGCACTAGGCTGCAAATATTCAGCACGAAGCTAGCATCTCAAAAACATCAACACGAAGCTGGAAATCTTCAGCAAGAAGTTGGCATCTCAACAACATCAGCATGAAGCTGGAAATATTCATCACGAGGCTAGCATCACAACAACATCAGCACGAAGATGGAAATATTTAGCACGAGGTTGTCATCAACATTAGCATGAAGCTGGAAATATTCAGCACAAGTCTAGCATCACAACAACATCATCACAAAGCTAGAAATATTCAGCACGAGGCTGGCATCACAACAACATCAACACGAAGCTAGAATTATTCAGCACAAGGCTCGCATCAACATCTTTTGGGTACTATGAAAAATCCCAAGGATATGCCTAGGAATCAAAAGATTCCCTAGGATATAAAATCCTAACGGAGCTACCACTACTGACCAAATCTAGCATATAAATGCACAAGTACTCTGATAGCTCGTCCTTACGAACCTTCGAGATATGTCCAGGGATGATCGGTCCCCTAGGATATAAAATCCTAACTGAGCTACCCGCTATTCGTCAGGATACCATAGTATCATCAACACTACTCCCCCTTTCGAGGGAGGTTCTTTCGGACTATACCAAGATTTTCTCGAAAGTGCTCAAACTTTACACGAGACGGAGGCTTGGTCAACACATATGCAACCTATTCATCTGTGACAACATATTGGAGATTTATAGCTCATCTCTGCATCATATCATGAATGAAGTGATAGCATATCTCTATGTGCTTTGACTCATCATGGAACACATCATTTTTATAAAAATCTGGTTATCAAATAGGATCACGGTGGCTTCCATCTCCATATCAAATAGATCTGTCAACAACATCCAAAGTCATATGGATTCACAACTGGTGGAACACGTTGCAATATATTATGCTTATGTCGTGCTGGGAGCAATATTGGGTTGTTTCCTTCTCTTCCATGAAGTCATGGTTGACCCCAGACTGAAACAACATCCTGAAGTGCTCTTTCTATCAGAAACACTTCCAGCTCAATCTGAATCAATATATCCATACAATCTGAAGTCATGATCTCTAGTATAGCAGAGACCAAAATCCAATGTACCCTTAAGGTATCTCATCACATTTTTTGCATCATCAAGGTGAATACGTATGGGTTCTACCAGAAATTGACTCAAGGTGTTCACAAAAAAACATATATTTGTCCTAGTGTTTGTCATATACATCAACGATTCAATGATCCATATGTACAAAGTAGCATCAACCAATTCTGATGAGGTATCTACCGGGAGCTTCAATTTTGTTTCCATGGGTGTGTACATGGATTTACATTTCAACATGTCAAACCTCTTCATTATTTTAACTGCATGCTCCCCTTGGTTAAGGAAGATCTTCTCTTCGCTCTGCCAAACTTCAAGACCTTAGAGATAATGTATTAGGTCTTTCATCAAACTCTGTAGCGAACTTCTTCTGCAATATGTGATGATATTTTCTTCATCTTTGTCAATAATACATCATCTACATATAGTAGCAACATCATTAGCTCATCATTCATAACATTGAGGTAAAGGTGTGAATCATATTTACTCTTGGTAAATCCCAAGCTCATTAGAAAACTGCCAATTCTGCCATATCAAGCTCTAGGGGCTTGCTTCAACCTATACAGAGCCTTCTTCAACCTGCAGACCTGCGTCTTTCTATATTCAACTTCAAACCAAATTTTCTCATTACAGTGTACCAATCTAGTACACTTGCTCAACTGCAACTCAATCTGCACAATCATGTGCTAGCTATATGTGCTCTCTACAAAGCACTCTCTGTCTCACTGCCTGAGAGTGTGTCCTCTCCTCTTTCTGCAACCGTTGCTTCTGGAATTGGGACTCTACACCTGAAACTGCTCTGAGGTTAAGAATGATTGTTCCATTCTCACTGTGATTGTTGAAATCTGAAATTAACTCCTCTTATTCTATCACGAAAACAAATTCATATAAAACTGAGAGTGGCTCAATAACTAATACTAAAGGTATCTCTTCTTCTTTCATGAAGGTAACTTTATCTTTTATCGTAGTCATGTATCCATGACCCAACTAATGTAATGCACCAACTGGCACTCAATTTTAAATATGGGGATTTCTCCCCCTGCATCTCATACTATATATCAATCATGGTTGTTCCGGTTGTCTTCATGAATATTGGAACTATTTCTTTAATTACTGGAGTAAGTGTCTCATCATAGTCTTCTCCCTCTTGCTGGGAGAATCCTCTGGACACACATCATGCTTTGTACATCTGCAACATGCTTGATCTATTTAAATCAATCTTGGAAGTCAATACTGACTTCTCTTATAGTCTCATGGAAGGATCCATATCCGAGTCTTTCTGACTGGCTTCCTTCTCTGTCACTGAAACAAGGGAATCTTCACAGGAGATTTCATATCTCCTACAATTTTATGAAGCTACGATCTAGTCTTCTCATGGCATTTGTCTCCAAGTCCTGTAAGTTGTCTCTTCATCTGATCCTTTCTAAGATCAGGGTTACTCTCAATTTTTTCTGAGTCTACAAGGACTTCATCGTATCTTATGGGGTATACTTAGTGTTGAATACCAAGTCTAAATATGAAAAGTTGAGTTAGACTTAAAGTGAATTATGCTTCCTGTCAAGGTGGCTTCTTTATCCTTTGAACAAGTCTATTGTGGGTTCTTGTTCTAATGTTCGGTCTTCTTTGGAGCCTTCTGCTCCTTACAACCAATCTCCATATGAGATACTCTAGATCTCAAAATATAGCTTCTTCTTCATCTTCTTTGGTACATGAATGTATATGGTCATGTACATAGTTTGTTTCATGTCTCATATAATCTATTTCCTTCTGCAACCTTCACTATAGCTTCCTCAGGGTTATCTCTTGTGACCTGAAACAAGGTCAACAAAAAAAACAAGCAAGAATAATACTCTTTTGATAATAGTAATAAAAAAATAGCACGAATAATCATCACAGTAGCTCATTTAGAGCTATCACTTGTGGCCTGCCTGAAAAAGTAAGAAATGCAATACAAAATGAGATCAACACTCTTCTAGTGTTGTGATCAAACATTCATCCATGGAAACCTGGAACCAACACAAGAAGTTTCTCCTAAAGGAGATGTTAGTTGTATCTGGTAAATCATTACATTAAGAATTTATCTCAATATGCTCACAAGCTACCAAGTATAATACTTTTAAAAGACTGCTACCTCAACTATAGTGTTTACTTATAAAGAGGTAGTTATCAATTATTCATGTGAAACTTTTAATCTTATCAACTTAATCAATCAAACCTGGAACCTGGAGTTTTATCCTCAAGAATGAGTGTGTCGCTTTTCTTCCAAGTCTCCTTCACTCAAGATTACAAGTGCTTTCTTCAACCTGTCTTATGTACTAAGACAATATGCTATCTTGACAGATGGGTGGGTTAGAGAATAAACTCTATGATCTCAACTTTAATCAATATAATACCTTGACTTTAATTTTGACCAAAGGTTAGTATGATGGTCATAGCTTCAACATGCAACCTAGATCAAAATAATGGCATAACAAATAGATGCATATTAGAATAATAAAACCTGGGTTGCATCATTCCTCTGAATGTGTTGGATCTGAGATCCTTCTAGATGTATGGTAAGAGATCCCTTCTCTTGCAAATACCTTTTAAGGATTAACAGTTTAAACATATGTGAGTACATACCTATGATAGTAGTGGCACCATCTGGTAGCAACGGTAATAATTACCAACCCTTTAAAAACTTCAAGAGTGACTGCAACTGGCTCTCTGGGATTAATTAGTCAAAAGTTCTTTTAAAATTTGTTGCTCAACTCCAATGGAAAAACGGACTATACCATTGAGATCAGAACACATAAAAACCCCCAAAATGACTAATACAACTCTGAAAACGGATCATGGCTCATCCGGGCATGACCTCTTCTACATGTGGCCATAAGCTTCCCTAAGCTTCTTTGTGGAAAAAGCACCTGTAAAAGTCCTCAACAACCTCTGAAACCTATCCCAATGTGTTCAGATCATATCAATTAGCCAAAAATGATTATTCAATCACAGAAAACAAACATAGGCTCACCAAACCATGCCCTCCATCAATGAGGTCTTAAAGCTCCCTGGAGCTTGCTGAGACTTCAATGGTGAAAAAATTGCATAAGGAGTCTTCAAATGGCTGTGAAAATAGTGCCAATGGATTCATCACGTCCAAAAACCCCTAGCTGGGCTTTTACGGCACCTCAATCGGCCAAAAGATGAAGAAGTTAGGCCTCCTCCATTTTCCTCCTTCAAGCTTTGTTGGAACTGGTTCTACAGAACGCACCTCTGTGTGCATGAACCCAGAACACGCTCTCAAAACACGTTAAAACCCAACCCCATGCATAACCTAAAACTGGTCCAAACTGTAGGACGATTAGGGTGCCTCCAGCCCCCAACCGCCTAGCTCTCGAGCATATGGTGGCATAAGACCGTGCGCCAATGTAGAAAAGGGGCTAACTTAACCGTTTTTAAAAAAACAATTTTTAAACCGTGCGCCATCTCGCATTGAATCCCGGTCGTTGGTGTAACCATATGTCTGTTGGCTAACGGACTTAACCGCGCCCTATCAACCATGCGCACCATATTTAATATATGGTTAAAAAAAAACTTTCGTTCATTTATAAATCCGCGCACATATAACATTCGTCGGGCTCTATGCATGGTCACATAGCAATGTAAACAACCACGGGCCGGGGCTTGGCCCCGGCCCGACCCCCCGCCCACATTACAATTTCGAAAATTCAAATAAATTTAAACACATGTATTTAATAAGAACTAACGGGTGGTGTAATGGTCGGGCGGTAATTATTAAAACTCATGCAGTGGAGAGAGTTCCGGGGGTCGAACCCCACGGCCTCCATAAACTTTTATCAAACAACATATCAACCAATACCCGGGTGCCATGTGGCAGTCGCTGATTGGGCCACGTGGCACCTTACCATATGCCAAAAACATGCCACGTGTCGCATCATCATTCGCCGAACTGTCAACCAATAAACGAATGCCACATCACCTGCCACGTCACCTCTGCCATGTCAGCGCCACGCATGTTGCTGACATCATCCGACACGCAGGATGCTGACATCATCCTGTGCCACGTGTCACCCTTCCAGTGGTGACACGTGTCACCTCCGAATTGGTCCAACCGTACACCCAAAAAGCCAAAACTGCCTGACATGTGTCATCACCTGGAATCGCCACATGTCATGTACAGACCTGCCACGTATGTTGTACGGACCTGCCACGTATGCTGTACGGACCTGCCACGTGTCCTGTACGGACTGTACGGATAGGTACAGTCAGCATCAAATTTTTGCCTGTTTGGCTCGACGAACAGATCACGATATCTTCTCCATACGGACTCTGTTTGAGAAAGTAAATATACCGTCGGAATCAAGAAGACGAGACGAATGCAATGGCACTATTTTCGTCGCATTCCGAACACTTTGAAAATTGAGCAAAATTTGATCCCCTGATCCATATTTTGATCACACCTTCCCACTGAAAGGCTTTTGGACCCACAAAAGCTTATATGTCTGCTTTCAAGTTATATCAAAATCTTTTCGACAATCACCTGAATACTCTGACATGTCGTGCACTGCAACTGACTATGTCCTTCAACCACTGCCCTCTGGTTGTTGCTGACCCACTGCTCTCTCTGTGCTTGGAAGACTGCCAACCTTCCCACTGAGAATCAAGTCCCTCTTTCGAACTCTTTGGCGTCAACAAAATCAACTCTCCAATGGCTGCAAAAACTTCCTGCGACATCTTGTCACAAGCCAAGAAAACCATCAATCTTGAAAACAAATGATACAAGACTGAAACAAAATGATACCAACAAAATCTTTTGTTCTTCAAACAAACTGTCACATCTCGTACTTTATCAAAGTACATGGCGTTTTCCTGCATCTCGATGTACTCAAAATCATCTTTCAATTCAATAAACACCATCGACTAAACACAAGTCGAACAACACAATCGACACAACATAGTCGTCAGAAAATCATCAACACCAGTCGAGACTCATTGAAACATCAACCTTCCCAAACTGACAAGTCGACAAACATGATACATAATCAT
>ML809184.1:44223-55096 GCA_009831015.1 Picea engelmannii
CATAGCCCATAACCTGCAGATTAGTCTGTAACACAAACTCATACATTTCTATGCATTATCATCATGTAATTGCATACTATCATCATTTCAATTTGGTATCCCTGTACCGATAAATTAACATCAAAGTTTTCCAATTAGAAATACATCTCATAATATCCCATAATTCAATTTCGACACCCATTCATAAGATTATCATTTACCCAAAATAGATTGCATCATATCCGACATCATTCTAATAGTATTTAAACATTCTTTAAATTTAAATTCTCACAATATGTCGCATCATATACATCACCATCAATAACATTTAAACATTCGTAAAATTTACATTCACATAATAGATCACATTACATACATCATCATCAATAACATTTAAACATTCATAAAATTTACATTCACATAATAGATCACATTACATACATCATCATCAATAACATTTAAACATTCATAAAAGCTCATAATTTTAAAGTTTAAGTGTATCACTTAATAGTTTCACTGTGACTAGAAAATAAAGTATATAGGACTCAAGTAATCCTGGTTGTCTAAGTCAAAAGGTGGTGTTACATACACCCAACCTATTAGCGTCGGAAGTCACCCCTGGATTTCTTGCAGGAGCAGAACCCAACACCCATCAGTTTTATGTCACGATTTGTTTAATGGGGTGATCAGATGGGTGAAGACTCAAGAAAATATAGCTTTAACTCAGGGAACTGGACCTGGTATGTAGAAAGAAAGGGAGGTCTTGATCCAACTTCTGTCAGTAAATGATTAAAGGGTGGTAGAAGGAAGACGTGCGAGAAGGGCGATCAAGACTGCCTCGGGCAACAGGCCTTCAGAAGCTTGAGGACGAAAAAATCAGAAGCCAAGATCCTCTTGGTCCAGAGCTTCAAGGAGTTGAGGGGTGACTCGACTGAATCCTTCAATTCCAAGTCGTTTCAGCGCTGAGAACATCACAAGAACCGATTAGAAACAATGTAACTATTACAGTGATCCAACCTACATCATCCTATAACAGCCACCACTCGACTGGATCCTCCAATTCTGAGTTGTTCTAACACAGTAAACAAGAGATGGAAAAAGAGGCTGGCATCCATAAAGTAAGAAGTCTCAAATGCCCTACACATTAACCAAAGCGATCAAGTGCTTCATCAAAACTTTACAATCGGGAGCTTTGATCAACCATCGATCCTTTTCAAAATACAAAGACTGAGTCTATATACTCAGGAAAATTCACCTCATAGAGGTGTGTCTAGTCACCCAAAGCTTGGTGTCCCTTCAATCAAACTCGTATTGATATCGTTCTTTAAGCGCCATCTTATCTACGCATGGCTCCTGCAGGGAGGGTAGATGAGCCCTTAAGTGCTGGGCTAGTGTGCGCAGACTTCTCTGTCTAGTCGAGGACTTCGGCATGGCTTCTTTGAAAAAATCGAGACACTGGACCTCTTCGAGCAGACCGCTTGCCAGACCCTCCATTCCCACACTTAATGAATAAAAGGAGGTTTCAACCACCCACTCTTGCCGTCATTTACTCCAGGCAAGAAACATTATGGAGATCGGATCCAACAGCGACTGGAGATCTCGATGATCCCCTCTGTAACTGAACTCGGTGCCTTTGACCTTTTTTACACAGCACCTTTCTCTCCCCAGATGACCACGGGTTGTGACCATGTGCTTATTCCCAAGGTGCTTTTGGCGTTCGCGAATGGGAAGGAGCTAATCCTTGCATTTAGAAATCGCAATGAGCGAAACGCCGAGACGGCTAAGTCTGGTGCCACACGTCCTTCTGAGATCTGACGGTCCTGAAACTCACTCGACGATATTGTGGGCCCGGGTCCGGGACTCTCCCGGCACCTCACGCATCGGAATATAATGGAGTTGTTCTTCGCGCCTTGGAGTCGCGATGGGCGAAATGCCGAGATGGCTCAGTTTTCCGCCAGGTGTCCCCTTTGGATGGACGACTGAAAAAGTTTCGTGTACCGCGGGTCCCACTTTCGGCGCTTTTAACGCTATCGAGGTTTAGGGTTTCGGGTTGTAAAACAACATGAAACTCTCGCCCCTAAAACTCCCAAATGCCGAAACATTGATGCGATTAGATCTCGCACCACTCGTCCTCTAGATGGACGGCTGCTATTCTCCCCTGCACATAATATGGGCGCGATCTATTGTGTTAACTTCGGCGTAACTTCCCTATTCGTGATTTCCCGCCAACCGTTGATCTGCTCATATGGATGGATCCAGGTCGTTGACCCTATAATCCTGCCTGCTCGCTTGATTTTAAGTCTGAAAAGGACTTCTTCTGTTCACTGCGCTTGGGCGCTCCTCGTGCAACCTGCAAACCTCGGTATCCCGATGCCGAAGACAAGTAATGTTGTTAACATTAGGCTCCATGGGGGATAGAGTCATCCCTGAGATGCTCTAAGGACTCATTTTGCAGTTCCAGTGCCTTGCTGTTGGGTTCATGGAGTCATTTATTAAGTCGGCAAACAAAATAAAAATAAACATAAACAAGGAACCAAAAGGACAATATTTACAAGAAAAGGAGCCATCGAAGGCTCAGACAAAATATTTCTTCAGAAAATGCCCATTTACTGGGTTGTTGAAAACTTCTTCACCCTCCAAATCCTGCAGCCGATATGTGTTATTTGAGAAAACCTCAGAGATCTTGAAGGGTCTGATCCATAGGGCTTCGAATTTGTTGTTCTTGCCCTTATCCTGCTTAGGAGCATCCCATTTCAGCACCAGGTATCCTACCCGAAATTCTTCCTTCTTGGCCTTCTTATCGAAAACTTGTTTGATCGTTTGCTGATAGTCCTGAATTCTGATCATTACCTTCTCTCTGGCCAGCTGGACTTCTACCAATTGATGAATCCTCCTGATCATGTCGTTGGGTTCTTCATGGTAATCCTAGAAGAATTTCGCTACGGGAATAGCCAGCTGAGAGGGGAGGACAACTTTTGCCCCGTAAACTAACTGGAAAGGGGAGATGCCTATAGATCTCTTTGTGGTCACCCGATCGGCCCACAGAGCGAATTTCATCTTTGAATCCCAAGATTTTTTGTTGTCCTCCAATAGTCTTTTGATGATCCTTATGAGACTTTTGTTGGAGGATTCTGCTAAAACATTGCCCTGGGGATAGTACGGAGTGGAGTGAATCAGATTGATTCCAAATTGCTCACAGAACTTGACCAACGGTTCGGCCTTGAATGAGGTTGCATTATCTGTAACAATCTTTCTTGGGCAACCGAACCTTGTGATGAGGTTTTCCAGGAATCCAATAATTACCTTGTGGGAAGCACTCTTGGTGGGAATAGCTTCAATCCACTTGGTAAAGAAGTATGTGGTAGTCAGGATCCATCGGTGCTGCCCACTGGAAGCAGGGTGGATTTCTCCAATAAAATCTAGACCCCATTGCTGGAAGGGTCCCGAAACAATTACAGGTTGCAAAGGCAAGGACTTGAGATGTTGTTTTCCTGCAAATTTTTAACATTGGATACAGGCTCTAACTCCTCTGTGGACATCAGCAAACAAGGTGGGCCAATAGTACCCGGCTCTGAGAATTTTGTGGGTTGTGGCCTTCCAGAAATGGTGCCCTCCACATAGGTCGTTGTGAAATTCAACCATGATCATGTCGGCCTCTCGTGGATTCATACATGTCAAAAGCACTCCCAGGGGGTCTTTCCAGTATAAAATTTGATCGATAAGGCAGTACCTGATTGCCTTGAGCTTTAGATCTCTTGCTTTGTTTCTTTGCAGGCCGTCTGGAGGTCGCAACTCTTGCAGAAAGTATATGACATCCTTATACCAAGGACATCAAGCTAATCGGGGCTCCCTTTGAGGGTCTCTTCCAGACAGCTGACCCTGCTGAACTCCTGAGCATTTGTTGAGGAAATTTATCCCCAAAGCTTGGAAATTGGATTCAGCCAACAGCTTGGCTAAACCTTGACCTTTGATCAATTTGGTAGGCTTTATTTCCAGGTCAAACTCCAAAATTTTGGCTAACCACTTACTCCTTCTCCTGTCTATGTCAGGTTGAATAAGAATGTCTTTAACAGCAGCTGAGGGGACATAAGCTATGATTTTTTACTGCAGGACATAGATCCTAAATGCCTTGAGGGCCTTTACCAGTGCATAGGTCTGCTTCTCCATAGTTTCATACCTGACTTCGGCCTCCCTCAATACTCGGCTGAAATAGGCAATAGGTTGTTCTAGCCCATCCTTGTTTGTCTGTAATAAAACAATGGCTACCGTGTCAGGTGAAGCAAAGGAGAAAATAAGAAAATCCTTTGAGTAATTGGGACTAACAAGCACAGGGGCTTCAGACAGGGCCCTCTTTATTTTCTCAAAGGAATGTTGTAATTCAGAAGTCCACCTTACTTCATTTCCTTTCCTTAGCATGGTTGTTATAAGTTTTACTTCCTCAGCAAAGTTAGGCACAAACCTCCTCAGAAAATTTATTTTACCAAGGAAGGATTGGACCTCCTTCTTGGACCTCGGGATTGGTAAGGCTTGTATCGCTTCAACTCTGCTAGGGTCAATCCTGACTCCTTTCACTGATACTATGTGGCCCAGTAATTTTCCTTCCTGCATGGCGAACATAGATTTCTTAGGGTTTAATGAAATGCCAAAACTCCTGCATTTCAGGAAAACCCTCCTGAGATAACGATAGTGCTCTTTATCAGACTTTGAAAACATTGTGATGTCGTCCAGATAGACAACCACAAATTTATCCCTTTCCCTGACGAAATCTATGTCCATGGCATGCTAGAACGTTGCCCCTGCATTCATTAATCCAAACAACATCTTGGCATACATGAATGTGCCCCATGGAGTAGTGAATGTTTTTTTTTCCCTGTCCTCAGGAAGAACGGAGACTTGATTGTAGCCAGAGAAACCATCAATCATGGACATCCTAGAAGCTCTTGTTACCCTCTGCAGCATATGTTCCATCTTTGGTAAGGGGTAGTTATCCTTTTGTGAGCTCCTGTTCAGGTTTCTGAAGTCTACACAGAGTCGGATCTCTCCATTATTTTTCCTTACTGGCACCAAGTTGGCCACCCATTCTGAATATCTCAGCGGTACAATGATCTGAGCTTGAAGCAGCTTCTTCACTTCCCTCTCCATGATAGGCAGCAGCGTAGGATTGATCTGTCTCAGCTTCTGCCTAAATGGTTTTGCCTCCTCTTTTAATGAGATTTTATGCTCAATGACAGAAGTGTCATATGTTTTGAGGTCTTTGTAGGTCCAGGAAAACACGTCAGCGAATTCCCTCAAAAGTCCAGTGTATTCGGACTTCTGCTCCTCTGTCAGGCTTCTTGACAATTTGACAAACTTGGGCTCACTCTCGGTCCCAATGTTGCACCGAATAGTATCAGTGTCGTCCTCCGTGGTCTCCCCTTTTAGTGACACATCGTTTCTATCAAAAAGCATTTCCAGAGGAACTAGTCGTCTTGGAATATGATTGCTGGGCAACTGCACAATGTTACGTTCTGCAATCTTATTCAGAAAATTACCCCCATCAAGATCTTCTTCGGAGATAGAGTCTTGTTCGATGTGCATCTCTGAAAATTCTTCGACAGTCTCCAAGAATTTCTTGATCTCGAGATCATCCTCGAAAACCTTCCAATGTTTGACATTGTCAGGTATGGAGGGCATGTATTTCACTTCCACATCATATCTGAATTTGGGCAGCAAGGGCACTCTGAAATTACTTGCTGATGTGGCCAAGGAATTGGCCATTGCGTTCTCCTCTCTTGGGATGAAAGAAATGTTGAATGTTGAGAAGAAACTATCAATTAGATCCCATACCTCATTTATGTAGCTTCTGAGACAGTGGTGCTTATCCTGATAAGCGTTTCTGATCTGTTGGACCACCAACTCTGCATCACCAAACGTTGCTACCTCCTGAATTCCCATTTCCCTCGCAGCTCTTAACCCCAGAACAAGAGCTTCATACTCTGCCACATTGTTGGTAGCTTCAAATTCTAGTTTGTACGACAGAGACATGGTTTCCTGAGCGGGTGATACAAAAAATACACCAGCACCAGCACCTTCCCGGGAAGAGGCTCCATCAAAAAACATTTTCCAGACTGGGGTGATGGAGGGAGGAAACTTATGGGAAGTGGTGGGATTCTCTTTGAGTTTAAGAGGAGGTTCGGGAGCATGGGTGAGTTGAAGAACACTGGAACCTAAATCAGTGTCCAAGGAAAAAATGGGATGGTTGGTAGGATTGGCCTCGTCACTGATTATATAGGCCAGTTGGGCTTCCCTGTATAGTCTTCTATGCTCTCCTCCAAACACTGGGATAGTAGCATATGTGAGGTCCATCTGCAAGGTTCCCCCCAGTCTTTTTATCCAAGATCTTGACAACAACATACCGAACTTGGGGGGGACATCGGCCACTACAATATCCATGACCACACTTTTCATGGGTAGCTGAAACAAGGTCGCGACCAGGTCTTTGATAACTCCTAGACACTGAACCTTTCTGGAGTCAAAGGAATAGAGGTCATGATAGGCTCGAGTGACTTCTATCCCTAACTCTTCCATGACAGTTTTGGGCATGAGGTTGTGAGAAGCCCCTGAATCCATCAAGCAGTTGTGCAGCACCTTGTCATGTATGTTCAGGGAAGTGTAGAAGGGAGGGGACAAGTCATTCTTGTCTTCTACTATAGGACCTAGGATAACTACAGGCTTTTCATCCTGTAAATTGATGGAGTCTGTGGGAAGGCATGAGATCTCAGACTGTAAAATCTCAGAGAAGCGTTTCTTGAACCCTTCATGTTTAATCAACTCAGTCAGAGGTACAGGAATTCTAATCATTTGAATTTCATGCTCGAAATTAAAAGAAGATGTAAGCTTTGGGATTTCTCTTATTTTGGGAACATGACTCTGAACCACAGGAGAGGGGGATTGGGTCTTCTTACCTCTATGATTGTCTGCTACTCCATCAGTAAGCTTCTCTGTTCTAATGGACCGCTTAGGAACATCAGGTACTACGATCTTTTTCTTACACCTCAGATCATATCTGCCTTGGTTGCCACTAGCCTTGTCTCCCTTGCTCAGTGCATTTAGCTGGCTGTCCATGAGGGACTCCTTGTATGGTGATTGAGTGAGATGAGGAAAAGGAGGGGTTTCCCCAAAGAAATGGATTTCATTACCGAGCTCATATGTTTCCCCTTCTTCCCCTTCGATCACAAAATTGTTTTGAAAAGGAGCCTGAATTTTCTAGTCTTCTCTGTCTCTTCCCCTCTCTCTTTGCACATTCGGGGGAGTGAAGTTGTTTGGCCTCCCAAAACCTCCTTTGTTTTTGGCATTCAGAGGGACCTTGTATGCTTTCCTCCCCTAGACTTTCATTCTCTCCATCTCTGCAGACAGAGACTTCACCATCTTAGTCAGTTCATCCACTTGAGGGTGGGGCATCGATGGGCCAGAAGTTGAGGCTTCCGACCTTCCCTTTCTTCTGTCTGCGTCGGCCTTGTTCCTCAATCTATCAGTTTCTAACACATTGGATTCCACCTCTATGGTCGCATATTTCATTTGAGCTAATGAAGTGGCTCTTCTTTCTCTCAATAGAAGACAGAAATCGGGGCCAAACGCACTAGCATAAGAAATTTTGGCCGGGGCTTCTGAGGGTTTTATTTCGGCGGGAATTTTATTATACATCTTATTAAATCTTTTAGAGAAGTCGGAGACAGAATCTCCATCCATCTTCTTCAAAGACCCAAACTCTATCACGTAATACATGAAATCCTTCTTATCTCCCCACTGCCTCAGGAAAGCACTATCCAGAGCTTCGATCCCAGCAATAGATCCGGGGGCCAGTCCTCTAAACCACTTCCTCACCTCACCGTCTAAGATTTGGACGAAGACTCTCATCCAGACATCTTCATTTTAGATGTTGAGGTTGTCTGTGTAACTGTAGAAAGCAGCCAAGTTCTCTTCCGCAGTTACATCCCCTTCTCCGGTGAACTTGGGCATGCATTTCAAGTAATCTCCAGCAGGGAGAGGATTCATAGGATGAGGAACAATTAAGGGGGCATATCTGGCAGCAACTATGGCTTCCATTCTATTTAGAGGGGGATTAGTACCAGCCATAGGGATATTAGGTGGAGGAGAGCTTGGGGGAGAAGGGGTTCGCGAAGGGGCTACTGGGAATGAGTCTCGAAGTGGGGTGGGAAACAAGAGGGGATTTAAGGAGAAGGCTAACGAGCTCAAGTCAGCAGGTGTTCCTCTTCATGCAGGAGTGGGGAAATATTTTGTAGACTTGGGTCTACGCCAAGGTGCATCTTCAGAGGAGAGGGGAGTGACGAGGATTTCTCCCTCCAATCCCGGACCGGGAGGGGAAAACTCAGTAGGAACACTCTCAAAATTTAGGAAACAGGAAACCTCCAACGGAGGTCTATTAAGAAACTGAGGGGGAGAAAATGGAGTTCTCACAGAAGGGGATGGCAGATTACCTATTTCGGCAGTGGAAGCTTCTTCTTTAGGGGCCTTTCCTTTCCTGAGAACCACCTTTGGATCAGTTCCAGGTGTAGCTAGAGGCGGTTGTGGATGAGCCCGCTTGTGTCTGCCTCTAAAATCCACAACTAATAGAGAAGGTTCTCCTCAGTGGAGTCGTCACAATGGAGTCACCAGGTGCACAGTAGCAATCTTCAAAGGCTCTGATACCTGATGCACCTTTGGAATCAGAGGTTCAATGTCATTTAATCCCGGGGAAAATTTTCAAC
Source organism: Picea engelmannii (assembly GCA_009831015.1). Classification (NCBI taxonomy): domain Eukaryota; kingdom Viridiplantae; phylum Streptophyta; class Pinopsida; order Pinales; family Pinaceae; genus Picea; species Picea engelmannii. Next base: position 52,950 of record ML809184.1, read on the forward strand.
TTCATCCCCGGCCACGACGCCAGAAATGTTAGCGTCGGAAGTCACCCCTGGATTGCTTGCAGGAGCAGAGCCCAACACCCATCAGTTTTATGTCACGATTTGTTTAATGGGGTGATCAGATGGGTGAAGACTCAAGAAAATATAGCTTTAACTCGGGGAACTGGACCTAGTATGTAGAAAGCAAGGGAGGTATTGATCCAACTTCTGTCAGTAAATGATTAAAGGGTGGTAGAAGGAAGATTTGCGAGAAGGGCGAGCAAGACTCCCTCGGGCAACAGGCCTTCGAAAGCTTGAGGACGAAAAACTCAGAAGCCAAGATCCTCTTGGTCTAGAGCTTTAAGGAGTTGAGTGGTGACTCGACTGAATCCTTCAATTCCAAGTCGTTTCAGCGCTGAGAACATCACAAGAACCGATTAGAAACAATGTAACTATTACAATGATCCAACCTACATCATCCTATAACAGCCACCACTCGACTGGATCCTCCAATTCCGAGTTGTTCTAACACAGTAAACAAGAGATGGAAAAAGAGGCTGACATCCATAAAGTAATAAGTCTCAAATGCCCTACACATTAACCAGAGCGACCAGCGCTTCATCAAAACTTTACAATCGGGAGCTTTGCTCAACCATCGATCCTTTTCAAAATACAAAGACTGAGTCTATATACTCAGGAAAATTCACCTCATAGAGGTGTGTCTAGTCACCCAAAGCTTGGTGTCCCTTCATTCAAACTCATACTGATATCGTTCTTTAAGCACCATATTATCTACGCATGGCTCCTACAGGGAGGGTAGCTGATCCCTTAAGTGCTGGTCTAGCGTGCGCAGACTTCTCTGTCTAGTCGATGACTTCGGCATGGCTTCTTTGAAAAAATTGAGACACGGGACCTCTTCGAGCAGACCGCTTGCCAGACCCTCCATTCCCACACTTAATGAATGAAAGGAGGTTTCAACCACCCGCTCTTGTCGTCATTTACTCCAGACGAGAAACAGTATGGAGATTGGATCCGACGGCGACTAGAGATCGCGATGATCCCCTCTGTAACTGAACTCGACGCCTTTGGCCTTTTTTACACATCTCCTTTCTCTCCCCAGGTGACCACGGGCTGTGACCATGTGCTTATTCCCAAGGTGCTTTCGGTGTTCGCGAATGGGAAGGAGCTAATCCCTGCATTTAGAAATCGTGATGAGCGAAACGTCGAGACGGCTAAGTCTGGTGCCACGCGTCCTTCTGAGATATGACGGTTCTGAAACTCACTCGGCGATATTGTGGGCCCGGGTCCGAGACTCTCCCAGTACCTTGCGCATCGGAATATAACGGAGCTGCTCTTCGTGCCTTGGAGTCGCGATGGGTGAAACGTTGAGATGGCTCAGTTTGCCGCCAGGTGTCCCCTTTGGATGGACGGCTGAAAAAGTTTTGTGGTACCGCGGGTCCCACTTTCAGCGCTATCAGGGTTCGGGGTTTCGGGTTGTAAAACAACATGAAACTCTCGCCCCTCAAACTCCAGAATGTCGAAACGTCGACGCGATTAGATCTTGCGCCACGCGTCCTCTGGATGGACAGATTCTATTCTCCCCTGCACATAATATGGGGGCGATATATTGTGTTAACTTCGGCTCAACTTCCCTATTCGCGATTTCCCGCCAACCGTTGATCTGCTCATATGGATGGATCCGGACCGTTGACCCTATAATCCTACCCGCTCGCTTGATTTTAAGTCCGAAAAGGACTTCTTTTGTTCACTGCGCTTGGGCGCTCCTCGTGTAACCTGCAGACCTGGGTATCCCGATGTCGAAGACAAGTAATTTTGCTAACACAACCTTCGAGAAACATGTTCTCGAGGTGGTCAAAAAAGTGAGGGATAGTCTCGTCGTAGTGTCTCAGCGTCTTCCCAAGTAACAGATCCTGGACTATACTTGTCCCACTAGACCTTAACTTGGTCTACTAGACGGTTCCTGAGCTATCGGACTCTACAGTCCAATATGCGTAACGGTTCTACCGTGAGGGTTCCCACGTCCGATACCTGCAATTCCTTCCAAGTTAGTTTATGTGATTCATCAGCAACATAATGACGTAAAATAGATACATGAAATACATTATGAGTTTTATGCAAGTGGGGTGGCAGTACGAGACGATAGGCAACGG
>ML809184.1:76062-111580 GCA_009831015.1 Picea engelmannii
TTTTACTTAATAAACCTTAAACATTTATTCAACTAGGGTTGTTATAATCATTAAAGAATTTATTAAATATATTGTTTATTTGGAAATAGTTGTCTTCTAGTACAATTCAATGCCCTTTGAAAGAAAATTTCAACAACTTTTAAAAAAGAAGCTACAAAAAATATTTTGAGCAATATTGAAAGTTGGCATTCTAAAACTATACGCTTAGATGTTCTACATATTTTTCCAACCATATTGATTATTGCATAATACCCATATGTATTTCTGTTATGGACCACTTTGATGTGAACAAGAATAGGTTGTTTCTTTATAGGTTTCTAATTCTCAAGTTCATAATGAAGTTTCTTCCTCGCAGAAAATTCAAGATAGTTAAGGGGATATTACTAATCAATTACGTGATGTTAAGTTTGGATTTATTGACCAAATTAATTCATTGCAGGAAATTACTCTAGCACTTCATGTTAACTTCAAGTTCTCTTGGGACCTTATTTCCAAGCTTCATGACCAATAGGAACATAAGGAAATCCCATCTAGGACTCCTAACTCCTCAATAAGGAACTTGCACAATAAGAAAGTGAATATCAGTGGTAAAAGTACATTAGAGGATTATGTTAGTACATTGTGAATTTATGCTTATTCTCTTGCATCAATTTTTGCATCTACAATTGCACTAGTGGCCACACTTGAGCTATCTTCTCCTAACATTAGTGTCTAAAATACGAGAGAGAAGAGGTGCTTGATATGTTGAAAGAGGATACTCATAGTGTATAATTGGACATTCCTTCTTCTTCTAATGAATTTTATCATGCACTAGTGGTTATAGATGGACCATTGCCTCTTGATTTTGAGAAGCATACTTGAGGCATTACCTCCAAATTACTCCATCATAAGGGCAAAACTGATGGTGGAATTGGTACACATGGACAATGCAAGGTCAAACCTATTATTCTTGTGATGAGACTAGTGAAAGCAAGCCATGGATATGACCAGGCTTCATTCCTATATGAAATGTGTCTTAATATTTCTACTACTAATTTGTAGGAACCAAGTCTTGAACCATTTGTTGATTCCTCTAGTGGTGATATGTTGTATGCTGAATTTGTTCCTTCATTTTTTTCTTTTACTATCGGGTCACAAGAACCACATCTTGCACCTTTTGTCTATATAACATCATATTATTCACCTTCTACATCTCATCCATATAAACATCCTAATCATAGTGCTAGAAGGAATCCTCTCTCTCCAACTGGCTATCAAATTCCCATTGGAATGTTAGCATGTTTTCTTATAGATCTTAAGTGAAGAGGTTTAAATGGAAAATATTAGAATAATACCAACAACTAGGGCTTATTATAGTTGGATGAACAATTGGTCATGGTGGAAAATTATGAACATTTCTTTGAGAAGTATGTCATCAATCATACAATCCTCATTGCTCTTTTTCATTAATTGATCATAGCAATAGCCTTTATTGGATACGTTTTTTAATGTAACCTTTATTTAGTGCTTTGTTTGGCATATGTGCATTTTACAATGGGAAGACCATATTATTGGATGCGGTGCTTGGAGCACTTGTTGATCTTATTAATCATCATAAGGATAAATTATTGGTTTGCATGATTGGAGCACTCTTGTTTATCGCTGACACTTACAAATTTTTCGTGTTACAACAAAATCTAGCACCCCCAAAGTTTAAAGTCCCAAGAATAGAGTGTCAGTGTATGTAACTCATGAATGCTACCCATTATCACACCTCAATATCTCTTCCTCTCTCATGAGGTTATCTCTTCTCCAACTCAAGAGGGGTATCCCTAAGGCAAGTCTATGTCCAATTGTTTAGGAGTTCCAATGAAGTGTTTATGTACCAATGTGTTTGGTTGTGAATCTGATTTAAAGTGTTTCCAATAAAGGTATGTATATACAGATTTCTAAACCAAGTTTTAATTCTAGTATATAAGAATATTGAGTGTTAGGTTCTTAGACTTGTGTTAAATCTGAAATTTAATGATCTTATGTGAAAGTGTACTTTTCATATTTGCAAATAAAATGAAACTTGAGCAAATAAAGTATGAAATGAAAATGCAATGCTCAATAATGCAATATGGAATTTTATTTTATTTTTGGTTAAATATGAATGCATTATGCATAAATTAATAGTGAAATTGTAAAGAGAATGTTCTAGAATGCTAAACATACAACATAAGCCTAATATGTGATCTAAAAGTGAGGTCTAAGGCTCTAATACAATATGACAAATTTCTGAACTATATCAAGTGCTATGTGATCTAAAAGTGAGGTCTAAGGCTCTAATACAATATCGAAAAAGACAAATTTTTGAACTATATCAAGTGCTAAAAATGCACTTAATGTAAAACAAAAATTTAAAACAATTTCCAACATGTATAAAATCAAATCTAACTTAATTTATGAAGAAAAATATAAGGTCCTAAGTCACTATGCTATGTTGGAAATGCAAATTTCTGAATTAATTTAAGTATGGGAAATGTTCTTAAATTAAAATAAAAAAAAACTAAACAAAATTTCAACAAACATACATAACTTTAGCGTAGTTTAAAGTCAAGAAATTGAAATTCTAGACTAAAATGAATGTTGGAAATTATGATTTTCTAGAAAATAAAAAAATAAATAAAATAAAAAAATAAATTAAAAAAAAGAGTGAAAAAATAGAAACTACAAATTATTTAAAACAAAAAATAAAAACCAATTTTCAAAAAAAAAAAACTATCTAGAAAAAAATAATTAATTATTTTTGGTTAGATGAGAGAGGATGACTAGTGCCTAACTAATCCTTGGGCTAATGAGGTCATTTGCATTCATATGGAGGGCCTAACCTTATCTAAATTCAAGGATGTAAGGGTTTCCCTAAAGCATTCCACTAAGTTCCTATATAGTTGAAATTTGTAACTTAATCTAAGTGAAGAAATAACCCTAAAAGGTATTAGTGTAAATGAAATTAAATAACAAAAGTGAAGGGAATTTACACCTAGATATCCATCATTTGAAGTAGCTTCTTTCCTATATGACCTTGATCCAATCCTTTAGATTGCATACAAAATCTTCAATCACCAACAAATACATCCACAATGTAGCCTAGCCTCACACATATAAAGAAAAATAATTTCCACACAATATTTGCTCCAAGAAGAAGAGATGATCTACTATAGCTCACTCAACAACAACCATTACAAGTGAGGAGAGCCTCTTATTTATCAAGTTCTAGGTCCAACCATCTCATAATAATAAAAAAATATTCTAATGATCATGTTTGATGAATCAAACAAGTACTGAAATAATGTTACAATACTCTTGAATTGGTCATCAAATAATATATTAATACTTCCATGAGAGGATCAAGGAGCTAGGGAACATGATGAGGAAGGTCTATCCAATAAATAGAAATAAAATAATGTCTAAGAGAAGTGCACACTAGGGAATGGTGCAATTTAGTTGCAACCAATATCCAAAAATAGTGAGCAATAACCTCCCACAAGCGTTCCCTCCAAGAATAGTTTGAGACCCTATCAAATCATAATAAAATAGTCTCCAAATAATGCAAATGGTCCACCAAGAGAAGGCGTGCCACTCCATAAATAGAAAGAGACCAAATCCATGGGATGAAAAATAATATCCAAGAGCCTCAATCCTCCATGAAAATCTTGAACCATGTGAAGAATCTCCCAAAATAGTAAGGGCACGCTAGTTCCAAGTCAAATATCCATAATCAAGGTGAAAAAATGGTGTGAACATGGCTTATTCAAAGGTGTAAGTGATCCTTCTAGTGGAGTGCACCACCTAGGAGAGAGTTCCAAGAAGATGGAGTTAATAAGTGAGTGGAAAAATGATTAAATGAATGTGAAAGTGGACAAATCGGTAGGACACACACATAACTAACACTCAAAAATTGTGCAAGTTCAACCACCTCCACAACGTATGTGCTAAGGATAATGAAAAATCAACAAAGACTATCGCATGTGAGTATGAACAAGGCTAAAGAGAGTCAATGAATCCCTCATGAGGGAAACCATTGCCAAATGTCATTTTTTTAACATTAGAGTGCCTCAACATGTGTGCCAAAAGGAAGGGCTACCCTCAAGTTGTTTGCATTCCCTTGTGTTTTTTTTACTTTTATTTTTTTATTTTTAATTGCAACTTAGGGAATGAGGCCTTAATTAAGGTTTAGAACCCAATAATAAAATAGGCCACTTGTAATAAGACAAATATACATTATATGTCATTGAAGCAACCTCCATCAATGGTACAAACATGACCAATCAATTTGATAAGATGAAATGAGTAAAAGAGAATGATAAATTGTAACATCCCCTTTATAATCCCCAGTTTATTTAATGCATAATGTAGATATAGATGTGGCTATGGCCAAGCAATGTAAATAAGAAATGTATTTCTGAATTGTAAATGAATATAATGTAATTCCAGCTGCTAGGAATGGGCAGAGATGGGGGATGATTAATCCACAAGAGAGGGGGAATGCATAGAGAGAGTCCAAGAGAGGTCCAAAGGTGAATAATTTATGGGTATTAATTCAAACCCACATTTCTGAATTTTATTGTCATTTGGGGGGGAATTTCTAATTTTTAGTTGAGTGTATGAGAGCCCAATCATTGAATCTCTGTCATAGGGTGGGTGTGAGAGTCACATGCCATAGTTATTGGAAAGCATGGGGAAGAAGAAATCATCATTGAGCAGAGTGAGAAGTCAATGGTCTTGGGAAAAGAGAGGAAATATGTATGGGTGGTAACAATAAGTTTTAGACATTCAATTTTTGACATGAACATCAAGAGAAAATAGGGAAGAAGAGCTTGGGAGTTGAAACAAAAAGGTTTGGCGAATTCTGGAGCATGCTGGAGTGTTTTGGAGTTAGTGAGTTGCACTGTAACAACAAGTGTCTGTTGTTGTTTTTGCTGGTGTTTTTTTTTCCTAGTAGTGAGTTCCCTTGAGTTCCTAGCTGAGAGATTCATATCTACACATGCCAAAGAGACCCTGATAAACGAATGGGAATCCCTATGGACTGAGACTAGTGACGGGGTACATTCCTTGGGTTGGGCCGGTCAAGAGGAAGAGAGTTGGAGGAAATTCATGATAGTTATAGGAGAGAACTAGTGGGTTGTGTCATATTGAGTTGTGAGGGGACTGTGAGAGGCACCCTTCTTTTGTGGATTCCCAGCCCCAGCTCGGGGGTGACTTGCTATTGAGATTTGGAACAATACATCTATGGTTGGGTGGAACGTCCTTCCTAAGCAGTTGGTTGCATAATTTTTTTATAAAGATAAGTGTTTATCTATTTTTTATTGAGTTGTTTACGAGTTCATGGATGTGCATTTATGTGTAAGAGAATGGTTTTATATGGTTATAGACATTTTATCAGTTGCATTTATGCATTTTTAGAATGTTATAGTTGCATTTAATTATGGGTATCAGAAATTAGTTGAATATGTGTTTAAATCGTGACTCGTAAGCTACAACACATAACTTATCAAGAAGAAATTTTGTTTTTATGTGTGTTTCTGCATAGTAATGTTCCCTGGTTAAGTTGGGGGACGTTACATAAATGATACTACCAAGTCATCCTATATGAATTCCACCTTCCCCCTTGGTTGTCCAAGGGTTGAGTAAATCATAAGAGTAGCACCAAAATAACATGTGAAATATGACAATAACCCCCCCCCCGATATGCAACTGGTACATAGGAAATCCATGGGTTTGCAAGGTGTCATGAAATGGTCCTCAAACACCCCATACAATATATGGTGTAACATTTTGGATCATTTTTTATGTTCAACATGAGCCATCTTCAATCGTCCTTTTGGGGAGACTATTCTTGGATAACGTGTTAGAATTTGTTCTCTTTCTTTGACCATTCATGGATATGCTTTGTTACACTTGGGCTTCAATTTCCTTATGTTTGAATCACTCATTTCGAAGTGGTTTTTCTTGTAAAGGTGTTTTTTGGAGGCTATAGTTTTATAATTATATTCTTCATTTACTTTATCGGTTTTGAAGAAGCTTTGTGAAGGTTTTGGAGATATTGTTCTACAGATTAACTCTCCTTTTTTAGCTTGTTTTCACTTCATTCTGAGCATGTTGGTGTTGTTAGTGTTGGTCATACTTGTAGTGTTCCTTAATGAAAGTGTAAAAGTTCATCCATCTTCACATATTATTAAGGGTAGACGTTTTAATGGAATTTTTTATTGTCCTACTAAGTGGCTTGTCCTTGACAATAATAGATTTCATATATCTTTACAAATTACTAGAGATTAATGAAGTTATAATTGACGAGAAATGTTAATGTAATGCCATCTTCCTATGTATATGTATACATTTCCCTAGTTAACATTAAGAGGGAATGCTAGAATATGTTGTAATGTTGTTTGTTGGTATACTTGGTGTCACTATGATTGAATCTAGACTAAACATTTAGATGCAATTAATCAAATGATGAATGCTATCATGATGTGAGTCTTTAGTTTTTTATTTGAAGTACTAGAATTTTGTGATGCATCATAGTATATTTTTTAGGAGATCTGATTTGATATCATAAGTCCTTTTTAGGATAGTATTTATATGTATTTACAATGTTTTGGAGAACTATTTATTTGTATGGAAAAAAACATGTGAATAGTCCCATATGTATGTAATGTTCCTTGGGCACCAGAATAAAGTGTTTTTTATTCAAGATTACAACCAAGAATTTATCCCTACATGCAATGTGAATTGCTTAAGCATTTTATATTTGATTTGAAGGCCCTAACTTATCAATGTATCCCAAATAAATTTTTTGAGCCTTTGCAAATCATCCAAGTATTTGGGATTGGATTACAAGTTGTGTTCACCATGTACCAATTCTTTAAAATGATTTTTAAAACCTAAAATTTGTATATGAGCCATATCCTTAGGAACGATGAACCCTACAATTCTTTCCTTGGATTCCTTAAGATCTTCCCTTGTTTATAATGTTGGGATCAATTGTTTTGGAGGCTTTGAAGTATTAGCTTACATATATCTGTGTTGTATTGATAGAGAATGTTGATCCCCTACAAAAATTGACTATTTTTTCACTTAGGGTAATGATCTCATCCCTTGTTACTTGATTGCATTGCTATAGTCCATGATAAACTTCTTACACTTACCTTTTTCAATATTAACTATAATTATTACATTAAATAGTCTTTGAGACGCATTTATTCACTAATATTATTAATAGTATTAGGAGTGAGTGTACACATCTATTACAAGTTGTTTATCATGTACCAATTCAAAGTATACATTTTCACCAATCCTTGACTAGGATAGGCTTTAATGGCCAATAGTAACATGACTTGAATGGATTTCTTATTTTTTCTCATAATCCTCGAGGAATTGAATGTTGGATATTTGTTATATTCTTCACATGTAAACTCTCCATCCATGCACAGGTGTCAGTTGTAGCATGTGGATCGTGCACTCATCCATAAGCATTAGATAGGGCTCAGGCGTTTTTGTCCTTTTTCTACCAATAGTTTTCGACCCATTGCAATCTAATAACGATTAACAGATTAGTGTTGTAACCTAATATGGGTTAGTGAATTAGGGTTTTAGATGCTACATAATACCTAAATATTGTATTGTAAATGGTGAAGTTAATACAATGAAGAAGAGAGAAGTGCAGCTTTAGTTTTGTTGGTTTTTCTAATTAAGGGTTCCAAGGTAAATCTCTATGTACTCTATGTGTTTATTATTGTTTACTTTATATTTTCCTTAAGCATATAAATGCATTGCTTCACTTATAAAGGTTTAAAACTTGCATTGAATTAATTAAGTATCATGCCCTGTATCCATAAGAAGAACCTTGTATTTTTATTTGTTGGTTGGTATAAGATTTTCATATGATAGTTGGTTTCTTTATCGAGTTTTGTTTGTTGTTTTTCTCAGTTTCTACAAGTTTTTCCTTAATAAACTTGTCTCTCTAATTCTTCTTACATTTCATTGACTTATTCTTATCCTTGGGGAATAATTTTTTTGTTTTCTTTACTTGTCATCATCATCTTACATTTCATTGACTTATTCTTATCCTTGGGGAATAAATTTTGTGTTTTCATTACTTGCCATCATCATCATTCCCATTGCCATTATCATTCCTATGAGGATTACCCACTATGGATATGTGTTTTACTTGGATGTATGTTCTAAAGTAATGGCCTCATTGGATTTTTCAGTTCCCTCCACTGAATTTATGTTCTAAAGTTCAAGGCATGGCCACTTGATTGTTTATTGGGGGTTTAAGATGGAAGATAATGTTGAGGGTGAGTTATCAAACTTTTGTTTCTATGTGTATTGGATGGAATAGTTTATTGAAATAATGTAACATGGGTTGCACAACTTTCCTTCAAAATTGACACATGTGCTATTGAAAGAACATATTCTTTCTACATGGATGGAGTAGGAATATTAGTAGTTTACCAAAAATATTGTATAGATTATATGTTAGTTGCATACTAGGATAACAAAGATGTGAATCATAATTGAGCCCCATTGTATAGATTATATGTTAGTTGCATTCTAGGATAACAAAGATGTGAATCATAATTGAGCCCCAACTTAGGCAACATCAAATTCTATTTTACTAAGGTATGAAATCTACTCATTGAATCAGTATCCTCTAAGGAGGAACTGGTAAGTGAGTCCTTGCCTTTTTATTTTTATCTCTAAACTATGATTTTGCCTCATCCTCTTCCTTATGCTCCATGTTTGATTCCTTAGAGTACTTAAAATTATAAGTGTCACACTAAAAGTAAGAAATGTCATCAAAGGACTAATGAGCTACAATATCCTTGTAATATGGGTAGGATATGTCATCAAAGGACTAATGAGCTACAATATCCTTGTAATATGGGTAGGATAGTGATTCGATCTCCATCATTGGGCATGCTTATGAATTTTACCCGACTGATCAAAGGAATCCAAGGATTTTAAAGATCCATTGGCTAAGAAAAAATTTGAAGTGTAAGTATCAATTTCGTCTAACTCAAATCATTCACCTCCCAATACTAAATTTTGGTACTCATCATATTGACACTTTTCTTCCCTGCTACGATTTAGCATTCATTTCCCTTATTTGACAACGGATTTCCCTTAATAAAATCATATCCCAAATATAATACAATACGAAAGATATATAAGAAATTGGATGAAACCAAAAAATATTATATATGAAAAAAATTCAAGCTTCTTATAATGTGTTTTTAATAATAGAAGAGAATTATGAAAGAATTGGCTCCCAAAATTGCAAAAAGTAATTTTGTTATGTCACTACTACTTTATTGATTTTATTTGCCCAAAATCCATGGAAATGAAAATGAAAATGAATGGGTTTCTTTTCCTTATTGTTACTCACTTATAAGACTTAAAGATTTAATAATACTAAGAGCTAGAATAAGTAAAAATGTATATGGAAGCTCATGTTTAGCTCAAATTACACTTTGGCACAAGATGGATTTTATACATCATGGATTCAATGAGGGTTTACATCCTTCATTAGTCAAAGTATGTAGCCAACTTATTTATTGCTTAATTTCCTTGTACCTTTGGTAAATTAAATGGTTGCACTTGATGAATTTTTCCAATCCTAAGCATAAAATGGCTCAAGGTTACATATGTTGGAAATTTAAACAAGACTCACATTTAAAAGTTGAAGGGTTCAAACTTCAAGGTAAACTCAACACACTTAGGTTTGGTATCCTAATTAAGTTGGTATGCATGTGTATGTCATGGTAGATCAAATCTAACTAAGGATCAAATTTGATTCAACCCACCTGCATATTTTCACCTAAGTCACTTGCATTCTTTCTTTTACATGGGAATGATTTTATTTAAGAACAAGGGAAGCTACAAAGAAACAAGTCCTTGCCTTTAGGGATTGGTGGAGACAATAATAGTTCAATGCATTGCTAGAAAAGAAAAATGTGGCACATATAAGATCTTAAATCATTGACAAGTCTGACAGCTAGCCAGCATAAAAATTTAGTGCAAACTGATATCGTCCCTTCACTAAGAAGTGGTGTGTAGTAATTAATCAGGACAAGGATGTTGAATTTGCTACCCATTCGATCAACTTTCCTCTAAGTACTTTCCTCTAAGAATTTATATTTTATAGCAACGCTCTCCTTGCCCGCTCAGATCACATGAAGGAACAATATCATAACAAAGAGGCGTGGAAGAGTGGGAGTAATAGTTGTTGGAAATGAACAAATGGTGAAGCAACAACAGGGTTGATGAATTAGGGAAGATCAAAAGGGCATGTCGACAGTGATTTTCAATTTTTTTCCATTAAAAAATATCTACATATTTATATCACATTTATTGCTACATTTCTTGATACATAATGCTTCTTCAAAATATTAAATAAGCAAAATGTGAAATATTTTGAAATATAAAACTATATATGATATACATTTTGGCCATTGATAAAAGATAAGGAAAATACAGTCAAAATAATGATGTATTCATCATCATAAAAGATAAGGAAAATGTTTGAAAACTTTTGATAATGCTAGATATATAGTCAAAATTGTGTATCAACCCTTGTGAACTATACTTAGAAATATATAACCACATATAATGTGGATTTTGGTCATCAAATACAACCCATGCAAGAAAATACAAGAAAAAATGTCCAAGATGTTTGATAAAGTTATATGGAAACCTTGCTTCCATCATCCAAACCTGCTAATACCATATGCATAAACTTCGCCCCTACATTCACTTAATTAAAAAACCAAGGAAAAGACTCTAATCACTAGAGTGGAATTAATTAGACATGCATAGTACATTGTTCCTATTCCACCTTTTTGACTGGGTAAGGTGATGGAATTTGCAATGGGATAAGGGTTTAGTAAACAAATGGAATTTCTTTGGAATGCTCAACGGATGCAATATTATCACTTTATCAACCCGTCACGCAACTAAAGGATAAATGATAGGATGTTACGAAGCAAAGAATGAGAAAAATTATATTATTCCCACTTCATTAAAACTTGACGAATAATGTTTAGATGAATTGATTGACAAACTTAAAATAGTTTTTTTTTCCAATAGAAAATTTGCTCAATTATATTAGATATATAATTTGTTTACATCTTCCATCCATATATAGGATCGGTGCTAATAGTATTCAGACCAGAAAAGTTCAAAAAAGTACTAGGACTAAATATACCTATAAAAAGAGATCAAGAGCATTACAAAGAGATCACCCGGATCTTCTACAAAAAAAAAAAAAAATACTATATATATAACAGAAATACTAAATCTAGCACTGAAATACAAGAAGATAGCCCCAAAATCTGTAAAACTAGTGAAGACTAAGGTGTCTCATGGATCCTTTAGTGCCATTAGACCAGGGATAATAAGTAATTATGCCTTCTGGTTCTCTTAGTGCTTATTTTGAAAGAAGATTTGCTTCCATGTTGTAATTCCTGAAAATATGTTCAAAGCTTACATAATGAAAATGTTTGATTAAGTCCTTTATTCTGGATTTCCATCCCTCAATTGCACAAGCCTGGAGTTTGCCTATGTTAGACAACCAATCGATTACAACTTTAGAATCACCCAAGATTTGAAGACGATGTAGTGACAGATGATTTTTCAGCATGAGAGTAGCCCAAGCACCCATAAGCTCCACTCTTGTGTTTGTGCCTCTGCCACAGTTATAAACCCATATTATGACTGATAAATCTGGTGTTTTTAATACTCCTCCCACTCGGCACGATGTGCCATCAAGTTGTGTCGCCTCATCGAACCATGCTATAGTTGTATTACTTAGCTACGGGATCAGAATATCTCTTGGGGGTCTATCCTTAAGAGGAGCTAAGACTCTATTTTGAAGTGCCAAAGTGTTATAAATCACTACATGGAGAGATGGTGTGGTTTCCTCAAAAATATATTTGTTCTGCTCTAACCATATAAACTAACATATATGAGCAGTTATCGAAGATGGCACTGTCTTATCCTCAAACCAATTCTTAAATAAATCTAACAAGGTATTACCTTTCCAGGTATTTTTAAAACCCTGACCAATAATCACTTTCTCCCAAATCGACTTGGTAAAGGGGCACTGCTGAAAAAGATGATAAATGTTTTTTTGAATCTTGATTACAAAGGTAGCACCGACCTGGACCTTCCCATCCTCTTGATTGAAGATTATCCCAAGTGAGTATTTTTCCTTCGACTGCCAACCAAATAAAAAGTTTGATTTTTAATTGAATGTTCCATTTCCAGATAGACTGTCTCCAAACACCAAGTTTCCTCGGGTTCTTGGTTGACATTATGGCCCAATAGAATTTTTTTACTGTGGTATATCCAGAGTTATCACCACCTATCCACATCAAATAATCTTCTATATCATGTAAGTAAGCTCCAAAATAAAAAAAGGGTATGTCTGAATTGGTCCCATTATGTGGCTAAGTCACCTGTAAAGCCCAAATCACTGTTGTTAAGCCAAGAGGAGGATGATAGCTGACTGTTGGAATGCCTCCTAGCCTGAGGAAGAATGAAAATGTTCTGAAGATTAAGTGCTGACAAAATATTATTTGAGAGGAAGGAATTTTCTCCCATCCCAAGAATCCTATCTTTCCCAAGAGCGATGAGCTGACCCGATCCTGGATTCCAACTTAACCAGTGGGTGATTAAGTGAACAAATTTCAATAGACCACCCCAGATTCTTGACATCTCCTTTTGATGGAAAGTTTGGGATCTGAACCAATTTTTAACTGTCGTGTGAGGGAGATAATTATCCTTAATAACTCTATGCCATATACCAACACTCGTTAAAACTATCCAGAGTGAGTTCGCGGCCAAAGATTTTTTAAAGTCATAGATATTTTGTAAACCCCGGCCACCAAATAAGTTTGGTAATGAAATGTGTTCCCATTTGCAAAGATGGAAGTGATTAGATTCATTGTTTCCTTTCCAAAGGAAATTAAACATCATTTTTCTCAGAGTATTTAAGACAGATCATGGAATAACCACCAGTGACATCCAGTAAATAGGCTGGATTTCTAATACAGAATTTAATAAGGTGAGCAGACCTCCCAAAGACAACCATCTATAACACCAATTATCTATATTTTTTTCCATTTTTTTTAACAACTGGATCCAGCCTTCAGCTCATTGTGGCCCAGTCTTGAGAAAAAACCAAGAAATTTGAAACTCGATGCAAGATCAGAGAAAATATAACGAAACAGGGATTTGAAAGGAATTAAATCCTGCTCCGATAAGCCTTCTTTAAGAATAGTTTTCTTTGTTCCATTCAACTGTAAGCCTGATGCCAAGCAGAAAGATTTTATAATATTATCTATCTCCCACCATTCCTGCATAGTAGCATTAGTCATATAATCACATCATCAACAAATAAAATATGGAGAATATTTATGGTTCTAGAAACTTTGATACCAGACAGCTTCCCTTCCCTTTGGCTTTCCTTTAATAACAGTCTTAATCCTTCCATAACCGGGATAAAAAACAAGGGGGATAGAGGGCATCCTTGCCTTAATCCTCTTCCACTTTTAAAGAAATTTGTAGCCTCTCACTTTATTAAAACTACATAGGATGTGGAAACAACACAAGTCATAATCCAATTTGTCGCCCTTAAGCCCAGACCAATTTGTAGAAGAATCATCCTTAATAAATCCCAATTTATGCAATCATAGGCCTTCTGTAGGTCCAATTTTAAGGATAAATATTTTAATTTCTTTATTTTTATGTTGTGGAGGCACTCATGAACTGTTCCAATGGCATCTTGGATCTGTCTGCCTTGCAAAAATCCCAACTGCTCCTCAGAAAGTGATCTGGACAGGATCGGCTTAATTTGATTTGCTATAATCTTAGAAATGATTTTATAGCAGAGGTTGCAAAGAGAGATAGGTTTGTAATCCCCAAAGGTAAGAGGCTTGTTCACTTTGGGAATTAAGGCAATGAAAGTCAAGTTTAAGCCGCCTGAAATATTGCCTTTTAATCTCGATTCTTCAACCATATCTAGGAGATCGCCCCCGACTAGATCAAAGAAATGGATAAAAAACTCAACAATCCAACCATTCAGCCCTGGACTCTTATCAACTTTGAAATTGGCTAAAACTTCTCTTATTTCCCACAATGTTATCGGTGTAAACAAGGTATCATCTTCAGCTTCTGTTAACAGTATAGAGAACATAGTTGCCACTCTTACTTGATCGTTTGTAGAAGGAGCTACTTTCTCTTTGAAAAACGTTTAAAATGTTTTATTGCCTCTTCTTTTATGTTTTTCTGACCAGTATGAAAATTCCTCGCTTCATCCATTATCTCCCAGAAAAACTTGTGATTCCTCTTGAAATTCGCAAAATTATGGAAAAATTTCGTGTTTTGATCACCACTGTGAATCCAAATTGCCTGGTTGCGTTGACGCCAAAGTTCTTCGCTTTCATTTAATAACATGTTCCTTTTTTGCTCCAGATTTTTTAAATATGATTCCTCCTCTGGTGAACTTGATCCATCCAAAGATTTTTGTAACAGGGATTTCATCTCATCTCCAAGTTTTTGAGATGAGAGTTTGCCTTGAGATTACAGATATTTTTCAATTGTTTAGTGCAATCCTTAAGATCTTTTAGTTTCCATACTAATATTTTATGTTTTCCATCCTCGCCAAGATATTTTGGATCATTCCAAAGATTTTGAACCATTATTATGAAACCTTGTTCCAATATCCATTGAGGATTTAGCTTGAAAGGATAGGTTGTATAAAGTGGTGGCAATTCCAGTTGGAGAAGGATCAGAGCGTGATCGGATATGAATGGATATTCCACCCAAGACCTTTATATGCCGACCACTGATAGAAATTCTTCAGAGATGAAGAATCTGTCTAGTCTTTTAGCAATCAAAACTGCACCGAAACGACCATTTCACCAAGTGGGGACAACCTTCCCCGGTACAATGTCAATGAGCTAATTATTTTGAAAGAATTTTTTGAAGAATCCTACCAAATGCCCCAAGGATGTAGAGCCTCCCCAAATCTCTCCCGAGAATAGGGTCAAGTTGAGATCCCCTGTGATAATTAAATTTTTAAGAGCTAGAAAACTAGAGTCTGCCACCAGGTTCCAAAACTTTTTCCGCTCCAAACAGGGACCGTAGATGTTTAGAAATGAAATCTCCCTTTTGCTAGCTAAACAGACCCTTGTCAATAAAATCACACCACAGGTAAGAAACGGGACTAGATAAAAAATGTTTAGATCCCAAGTAACCAACAATCCACCAAAAGTTCCAACTGAATTGACTGCACAGCTAAACCAAGTCGGTCGTAAAGCATGTATGAAATTCCTTGATTTTTCGGAATGGACCAAAGTTTCCTGAAAGAATACAATGTCAAGGTGTGTTTTATCAAGAACATGGTGAACATAGGCCAATTTTAGGGTGCCTCCAGTCCCTCTTAGGTTGAGGGAAAGAAAGATCATTATTTTTCCCGCGCTAGGGCCTTCAATACTCTAAGTGCCCCACCATCAGTGGTTGTACGAGTGTTTGATTCTAAAGAAGACAAAGTTGCATACTTTTTAGAGGCACTCCTAGTTTTAATCGGTGAGTGTTCTATACCCAGGCCCCTAGACCAGGATAATTCCTTCCCTGCCCCTTCAGCATGTGAGCGCAATGAGCTAGCCTCCCCATCACTAGTAGAAGGGTTTAAGATAGACTCAAAATAGTTATAATAACTGGAACATGTTGAATTCATTATTCACACTTTGTTTATTTTGTCATATACAAGTGCAGTCCTATAAAACCAATGCCAATGAATATCCATTTACATTTGTTTTCCATGCACCACCTACATTCTCTTCATGCAAAATTGTTGGGACATGTAGCATCTTAAAGTGAGAACATATTTCTCCAATATGTTGAAGGCCTCCTTCACCTTCTATGAATTTTCCATCCATGATTTTCATTCTTACAGTGGCTTGTTTCTATTTATGCTATTAAGATATATAACCGGTGATCAATCAAGCGGTATTGTTGATGGTATATAATGTATATTGATTGACAAGGGAATCTACCAGTTTGACAGAGAGGTTGCAATGAAATGATTGCAAATAGGTTCAATTCAAGGAGACGTCAAATTTTTGAATGAAGTAAATCTCATCAGTTGTGTTCAACACAAGAATCTAGTGAAACTGCTTGATTTCTCAGTGATAAACTCAGAAAAGGATATTATTTTACGAATACCTCAAGAACAATGGCCTCGAAAGTATTATATTTGGTTGCTTCTCTCTCTTTAATGGCCGCACTGATCTTGATTCGTTAGAGTTTTGAGTTTGTTTTGTACCTTGCTAATGTTTTTAGTCATAGATTATTTTAGGGGATAAATTTCGCAAATGAGCTAATTTTCCATGGTTTTTCCCAAAAAAAGATTTGCCAATTTCCATTTTTTCTAAAAAGGATTCGCCCAAATTCCATAGAAAACAAATTATTTTACCTCAAAAGTGGCCAAAATTTTATAGAAACTATATAAAATCCTTAGAAATTTGAATATTTTTACAAAACTATCACCAAACATTTTACATTTTGCAAATTAAGGACTAGTAAGATTAGCCCAGGTTTCTACATTTTAATATAAATTTCCGTCCCTAAAATTATCCCTATTTTTAGTGTATGTTTTGCAGATATAACAAAATGTCATTTACTTGATTGGATGCAAAGGTATGAAATCATGGTTAGAATTAGACATGGGATAACTTATTTCATGAAGAATCTGAAATTTGAATCATTCATAGAGATATTAAATCAAGCAATATTTTACTTGATAATGAACATAAAGCCAAAATAACAKACTTTGGCTTAGACAAATTGTTTGATGACGATAAAACCCACATCGACACGGTTACACCTCAGATTYTCTGCAGTGTACCCTACATTTTTTCATGAGATGTGACCACTTTGATGAGCYCAAACTGTKATGATTTCTTTGTATGTGGCCATGTTGGGACGATTGATGTACAAGTGTTGGTTAGTTGGTAACCCAGATCCCTTAGGTGGATCGTCATGGCATGTCCTTTTATTCCCCGTTCTCAAGGTGATGGTTTTATTGCTTTASTTGACTATACCTTGGTGGTGGTAACTCCCATCAAGTCGAGAATTTATGTCCTAGGTAGGTATTCGGGCATTTTGAGGTGGATCTACTAGGATACATTATTTACGAGAGATCTAACTACTCACTTATTTTATTTTCTATGTAAAGGTGATTGTCCTTTGTAAGGGTTGCCACACCCATGGTTTAGCACAACTATTGTACTCCTCATTGACCCTATTTTTATTATGTATGTACCACACTTTGTTCATGGGCTTGCGAAGGTGATTTTAGATATGTGCATTCAATTTCACATTTTCAAGGCAATTCACGTGTTCCGGTCCATGGGATAAATCCTCCGAGGAATGAAGGGAATATTTACATCCACATGGACCTCATGTACACATGCCCCACACATTGAAGAATGAATAACTCCCTCCAAATTGGTCACTTTTTGAGCTTATTATCATTTTTATGAAGCCCGAACCATGCTTAAATTGTTATGACAGTTGTGGGCACTTTTGGATAACTTATAAGGTATTATAATTTAAAAAGTGATGTGGAACCCACTTTAATAAAGTGTACATAACTTAAAGTACCTTTTTTTAAAGATGGGGCATAACCTAACACTCATGTTAAGAAGACTTACAACCCTATTCTAAGGAGTCATCCACTTTCATGGGGACATTTTCAACTTATCATGAGTTCATTGGATGGAAGGAGGTGAGACATTAAAGTTTTGTTTGTTTGCTTGGGAAGCTTCCTAAGCATGTTTCAATCCCTCTTCTGTGGGAATGTTGAGGATCCAAGTCAAGTTGCTCCTTCTTCAAGGGTGATGTCCCTTCTCAAGATGGTTTCATGCACATTAAAGCATCGTTTAATTGTAATTTGACTTAGTCTCCAAATTATGTGGATGATAAGTGTCTTTTACTTTATTTTCTTAGGCTTAATCTAGGGAATAAAAAATGAGAAGGACTTAAAGATCTCATCTATAAATAGAGGCACTCCTCTCATTGAAATCATTGTGAATTGTTGGAGATCATTCACATAAGTCACTAATAGAATATATTTACTGGATGTTTTGGTGTTAATTGTTGGAGCTCTATATTTCTTGGTTCATCGAATACTATTGTGATTATACAAGACTTCAACTAAAGCTAGTAAGGTCAATCCATTGAAGGATATCAAGTATCACTTGAAAGGAGGATGTCTAGGGTTTGTATCTCTTCCATCCTCCTTAATTGATTTGTAAGTGCTCAATCTATTGTCTTGATTAGTTTTATGTTCCTTGACACAGGTTTTAAGTTGTTGATCTTGTTGGTGAAGGATTTCCCTTGAGGAAGCCCTTCTCGTAAGGCCTTGGTTTTCATGGTTTATCTTTATTATACAAGAGACTACTAGCCTTGAAGCCCTAGTCTCCTACTCTAATCCATAAACATTGGATAACCAATTCTTAGATAAGCATGCTTATTGACCCCGTAATCCCTAAGTGGAGACAAGGCACTAAGCTTACTCCCAACAACCAACCAAAAACCCTAAAAACTCAAATTATTCTCTTTTATGTCATAAAAATATAAAAATACAAAAAATATATATAAAAGATAAAAACACAAAAAATATTTATTTATTGATTATTACATGTTCAATGTTATATATTTCTTTCTAGACATATTGTTCAAGGGTTTATGCTTCATGGTTAATTTATAACCCTAAGAAGGAAAATCAACTCTCTTTTATTGTGATTAAAGGATTGTGCTAACATATTGTATGATAATTGAAGGAGTTCTTCAAATCTGTAATTTAATTTGATGCATTACAAATCGGATTTGGTGAAACCCTAAAGCCTAGGGTTTAGTGCTTTAAAGGTGTATTCTAACCCTCTCCTAGTATATATTTCATTTCTAGATTGTTTCTCAAGTTCATATTACATATCTAGTTGTGATATTGATATCCTAGTTGCTAATTGCATTTATCTTTTATTGGGAAATTCTTTCGGTGAAACCTTAAGGGGAATCGCCAACCATTCTTACAAGTCTATGCAAAGTTCATGATTACATATTGATTATGCTTGTAACTTATCAGTGTTAGTTTTCTTTTAATACGAAAACTATCTCATATTCCAGACTAAGCACATAATAGTTATCTCCTAACCCTTGTTATATTGGTGTGGTTTATGTTATTGTTTTCTATTGAGTGTCAGTTAAGGCATCTTATCACTTATTGGGAACTGGTCTATCTAATTGTATATTGAGTTGTTGTTTGTTGAAGTGAATCTTTCGCAGGACAACAACTTATTTGACAAGTTTAGTTCACTTAGAATGGGATATTGTTGTAATTTGAGGGAAATTACAAGAGGTTGCCAATAGTTCCTTGCATAGAGCAGCATATGTTACAACATTATACATAAGCACACATAGAGACACATGGAATCATACACAAGTAATGGGAGAACCATAAAATGCACTTTATTATATGGATAAACAACCTTATTTTCTCTCTATTGCATAGCCACAGACACACACACACACACACACACACACATATGTCGTACAATTACTTGTCGGTTATAGTTCTTAACTACTTGATCGGTCAACTCTAATTATCTATTCAACCGACTCCTCTATCATGTTGATTTTTGTAGCTTCGGGCATGTTTTCTCACATGGCCTTAGGTATTGGGCATGTGGGAATCATTGTAGGCACCACATCACGCCTTCGGTTTCATGAAAATGCCCTAGGAATGAAGTCGGGGCTTCATGGATTTGGTGATGGGATTTGTGGGCTTTTGTAGGGGCTTCACACCCACAACAAAAGCTTAATTTGATGTTGACTTGTGGAGGGGCTTCTATGGTGATCCCTAAGGATTGTATATAAAGGAGAGAGGTCATTGTGACATTTCATATTGTGTAGAATGTGTGGATACATGATGGAGCTAACATAAGTGAGTTTGCACTTGTGCTAGGAGGCTTGCTGATTTCAACAAAGGGAAATTCTACTAGGGTGTAAAATTTGTCCTAGGGTTGAGGACTCTTTGTTGGTGTCCAGGTATGAATGATTTATTCACCCTTTTTCCTACATTAATTTATCAATCTAGGTGCGTATTCTTTCAAGGCAACGCGCAAGGTATATGCAGGGGCAAGAGCACAATCTGTTTTGGCCAAGGGTTCACGATTAAGATTCAAAACATTGTTGTGAAACTAAATTAATTGCAACTTCAAAAAGCAATCATAAGAATTGAAACACTGTAACAGCAAGCATAACTAATAAATAATACACACAAAAAGACACAGCACCTGATCAGAAGAGTGGGCCCAGCTCTCTAATCAGGGCTGCGTTAGTCACAGTGAAGATTAAGACAGCAAAATAGATGATGCTCTATAAATCTGAAAAGGGTTATTACAATATCAATGGGGGCATCCCCTGTTATAGGAAGAAACTGTCTTTTATACATGGAGAGGGAGAACAACCTCTTTCCCCAAAACATGGTAACCGTATCCCCAAAAATATACATTAGTTGGAACGGTACCAGTACCAGATAGACAAGATCAGCGAGATGCCCACAATGGTTCAGGGATATGCGACTCCAGTTGTGCGGCCTCCTTATGGCTTGGCCGTTGTTGTGAATAGCAGATATGTTGCGGGATACTGAAGCCTTGGTTCTTGTTCTCCAGATGCTGCGGTCAAACACTCATTTTAGTGCTGCGAATAGGCAAAATTCCGCGACTTTATTTCATTAATAAAATATTCCAATAGACAAGGTAGGGGTATTTACCTTATAGGTTTAGCATAGTAAACATAGGTAAATAAGTGCAAAACGGTCAAAAAGGAAATGGAAATGCAGTAGAAAGATAGACTAATTTAGTGCCCAACATCTCCCCCCAACTAGCCTTCCGCATGCCCTCATGCAGTTCGCCACCTCCGTGGGTCTAGATTTCACTAACTGTTGGCTTCCTGGAAATGGGCAAGATCATATTCTTCAGCCATCTCTGTCCCTGGAACTTTAAAACCATCCAAAAGGGGGACTTCTTCCCACTAATCTTCCGAGACGATATACACTGGAGTGTAATTTTCTACTGGCAACCAAATAGTGGGAAACTGAAACCAGAGTCCCATCCATCGGACCCCGCATGTTCGGACACATGCCACATATTTGGGCACTCTGGGGAGCACTCGTGCAAAATTTGGTGCCCCAAAAGGTTCCATGTTCCGGACAACTGTAGGTGCCAGCATCCACCTTTTCTGACAGCAATCAAGGGCCTCTTCATGAAATGTGACTATTTGCTTAACACAAAGATCAAGGCACCAATTTTGTGTCCTCAGCATTCTGTCTCTATTCCCCTCAATTCCCAAAAAGGTATTGTGTTTAGTGAACATGGTGACTGACCTCTCAGGTTCTCCTCTTACTATAAATGGCTTTGTAACCTGATTAGATTCAAATGTGTTAAAAGCCTTCTGCCAGTTGATCTGGTTGAAAGTGTAAGAAGTGAGGGCCCTTAAATGAATGTCTCCCGCATATGGGACCGGATTGAATTCTCTGTCCAGGTGTAGAAGATACCCATGTAGGTAAAATTCACACATCAAATGTTGAGTTGGCACGTCGTGGTGCCTCATTATTCGGAGGAATTGTACACCACTTTCTATTTTATAACTAATCTCGTTTTTTATGCTCTCCATGCAGAATAAAAGAAAACGTTCATGTAAGAATAAAGAATGACAAGAAGCATGAGGGCGACATGCCATCACCTCTTATGCCAAATTAAACAACTGCTCCTTATCAGTTTTCATCTCTGCCACTTGCTTTTATAGCTACTGCTTCGCATGCCTTAATCTCATGATGTCTATACGCTCCACATATTCAAAAACAGTTGTGGAGGCTCGTTCCTGAGTTCTTCTGACCTCGTTTTGATACTGAGCCGCAGTAGATTCCAAGTCTGTACTTCAACCGTTAAGACATGCTCACGGTCTTCAAACAATCGCTCGACCGACTCTGTTTGAGTAGCAGCAGAGGTTATGGCTACCTGGTCCATCTGAGTCTCTATTTCTACTCCTATGGCCTTGGACTCTTTATCTTCCTTCTTGTATTTCTTCATCCGCTTCTGCATTTTGTGTACCTGTTTCCTTAGTTTCCTGACCTCCATCTTAAGCCGCATTGTCTCTTTAAATTGTAACTGATGTTTTTGTTTGACTGGGAGTCTTATGACCTTCTCGCTTGGCTCATTCGGCGGGACCGCTTTGCTTGGTCCCTCCTCTTCACCTACGGCTATTTCCTCTTGTTGTGCGCTCACCGTGACCGGTGGTGCCCTTGTGAGATGCTCTCCTGCTAATGTGTCTGTTTGAGTATCATCCACCCCACACGATTGTGGCTTTTGTGATAAAATTGAAGGAATGGCGAGATCTTCTTCTGTGCGCTGAAGGGAACGAGTTCGCCTTTCTCCTCTTGGAATAAAGGAGAAAATGAGAACTGGTAGGGATCCTCAATGTTCGGTCCCGAGGTCGACGCTCATTCTTATGGGTCAACGCCAACCTCACGCCCTAGTTCTCCTAGCACTTCTTCCATGGGTTCTATGGTCAAGGTGGTCACGACCTCTTCTTCATTCGGGTTATCCTCCTCCATCGACTCCATGGTGATAGGAGGTCCTTGTGGGGTACCCTCGGTCGCAATATCGACCAATTCACCCACTCCTATCTGTTGTGACCCCGCTTCTGTGGTTATCATGCTATCAATTTTCTCTGCTAGTTCCATAAGCAAGGCTGGTTCTTATGGGACAGCCTCAGTCGTGGTACTAGTGGGCCTTTCTGTGTCAACTTCTGCATCTTCCATTGGTTCCATGGTTTCAGCTTGCTCTTGGGGAGCAGCCTCTTCTTCAAATTCTTCAACTTCCATCTCCATCTCTTCCGGTTTCTCCTGGTCAACATAATCATCTTCTCCTACATTTTCCTCCTCCGTGGCTTCTGGTTCATCTTCCCTAGCATTTTCCTCCTTCGTGGCTTCTGGTTCATCTTCCCTATCAGCCACAGCGGATGCTACTTCTTCCTCTGTGGAATCCCAAAACAGTTCCCATGGAATCGGGATTCGTCTGATGGCATTCATTACTAATAGCTGGACCAGCCCATGGTGGGTGATGACTGCCAATACCTGTCGCAACTCCTGAGCCGAATGTGCAATTAGGTGAAGGCTTCTCCATAAGAAATAAGGCACATTCAGTGAGAAAGCCTCTGCTTGGGGAAATCATAGGTGAGCTAGTATTCGGAGATGGTATTTGAATATGGTGGATTATCTCCCTTCGCAAGTCATATATCTCATGATGAACTCTACTACTTCTTCCCATGGATGCGGCAGCGAGTTTCAATCGTATCCTCGACCCTTCTGCACGATTCTTTCTCCTACCTGTAAAAAGGCTTTGGGAAACTCTGGAAGGGCAGTCCTTCTTGAAAACCATCGTTGTCCATTTTGAGGGTGTCCACTGACTTCTGTGATGGCTTCCTCTGTCACAGGGATTTCAATTCTGCGAACCCGAGAGATTCCTTCTCTCAAGTTGAGCGCAAATTTTGCTGCAATTTCTTCGTTCGACCCTTTTAACCTGTTAAAGTAAACATTCCAGCCTGCGTTCTCAAAGACCTGCCATACCTCTTGATTGTTCCGCACTCTCATTGTATCTTCAGGCTCATGTCGCACAGATCGTCCACCCATTGCTGTAGAGGCAAAGTCAACACGATGAATGCAGTTAGCTGGTAGGGAAAATGACAGGGCTCCAAACCATTGGCAATTGAAATAACGTCATGTCGCTTTTGGGGAAAACGGATGAAATAGTGTTGGTATGTTTGAAAATGATGACAAATTGTGGTGGTACTATCAGAGATTTAATGCAGCGTGTTGGGGAGGTGACTGATTATGACTCTGCGCGTACGAGTACGCATTTCAACATATCAAGTTATGATTACGAAGTACCGAAATCATTGGATTCTATTTGGTGAGGATCGTGTGTCATAAATGATTTTTCGTGGTATGTCGTCATTTATTATGACGGTTCCCCCCCCAACTTAATTACGGTCATCCACGGCACGTTTTGATGTCTTTTTGGAATATTTTAATTAAATCCATAAAAGTCGATGGAGGCGTACCTGGGGACCTACCTTATGGTGGAGTAACAGCAAAACATCTAACGGAGTAACGGTAACAGGGCGTAACAACAGCAAGGAGTAACAACAACAGTGACTAATCAGCAACGACGGAGTAATTGCGATGACGGAGTAGCGGCAGTTACTGAGTAATAGCAGTTGCGGAGTAACAGCAATTGCAGAGTAACAGCAGTTGCAGAGTAACAACACTAGCGAGGAATTAGCAGTTGCGGAGTAACAGCACTAGCGGAGAATCAACAGTTGCAGAATAATGGCACCAGAGGAGTAACGGCAGTTGCGGAGTAACGACAGTTGCAAAGTAACAGCATCGGCGAAGTAACGGCAATTACGGAGTAACAGCACCGGTGGAGTAACGACAGTTGTGGAGTAACAACATCGACGAAGTAACGACAGTTGAGGAGTAACAGCACTTAGTGGAGTAACAGAAACGTCTTTATAGCAGCACTGGTGGAGTAACAGAGCCGAGTGTTACATTTCTCCTAGCCATATTCCTTTGTTATACCGGCAAAATAAAAATAAGTAAGAAATTTTATTTTATTTTTTTAATTTTTTTTTTTTTTTAAAGACAAAGTGAGAGTGTCCTTCATTTCAACAACCATTAAATCAGATGAATCATAAAGGTGTTTGACAAAGACATTTCTAGAGGCTGGACAGTGGTATAGTTTTAGACGGTGTTCGTTTACTAAGAACGAGGTATGATTCTCATATATTGTAATTAATCTAATCGTTCCATTGTCGAACACTGCATCCACTTGATATGTCCCCATCCAGCGAGTGCGAAGCTTGCCTTTGAAATCCTTAAATCAGGAATCGTAGAGTAATGCCCAATCTTCCACATGAAACACCTTACTTTTGATAAATTTATCATGCCATTTCATTCTCTGTTGTTGAATAGCAGTGGTCTTCTGGACAGCTACTGACCAAATCTCATCCAACTCATTCAGTTGTTCCAGTCAGTGTTTCTGTGCTTTTGATGGGTCTAGGCCTACTTCTAGAGTTGTTCTGAGTGCACTGATCTCAAATTCTACTGGAAACAAGGGGACTTTCCCATAGACTAATTCAAATCGAGAAAACCCAGTTGTGTTCTGCCATGTTGTTATGTATGCCCATAAAGCTTCTGGAATTTTATGTGCCCAGTCCCGACGATGACTTGCTACTGTCTTTATCAAGATATTTTCCAATACCTTGTTTGTGCTTTCTACTTGCCCATTCGCCTGGGGTTGATAGGGGGTTATCACTCTATGTTTGACCCCATATTTTTGCATCAGCTTTCCTATCATGTGGGATGTGAACAGTGATCCTCCATCCGACACAATTCCCCTTGGAGTACCGTATCGGGCAAAGATTTCTTCAAAAAGAAAGTCTGCCACTACTTGCTTTGTTGCTCTTGTGACTGCTCTGTCTTCCACCCATTTAGTTACATAGTCAGTGTAGACCAGGATGTAAGCTTTCTGATGAGAAGGTGGGTTAAAGGGTCCAACAAAATCAATGGCCCATTTCTCAAACGGTTCAAGGACTATCTGAGGCTGTAGAGGCATTTCATCTGCTTTCCCAGGTTGTCCCATCCGTTGGTAGCTATCACACCTTCAGACATAATCTCGGGCATCACAAAGATGGAGGGCCAGTAATATCTCATTTGCAGCACTTTGTGACTTGTTCTTTTATCTGCCAAATGTCCTCCACAGGGTTCATCATGTGCAGCCTTCAGTATCTCATAGATATTATCTGCTGTCACACAACGTCGAATCTGTTGGTCAACCCCTGTATGAAAGAGATATCCTGCCATCCATGAATATCAGGTACTCTGGTAAATAATATTCCTTTGCTCCTTATATGACAGATGACGAGGCACCTTCCTTGAAGCAAGATAATTAGCAATATCTGCATACCACGGAGTGTTAGCAGATACTGCAAAAAGATGTTCATCTGGAAAATTATCTTCAATTGTTGTATTCTTACCCTCATGTTCTATCCTAGATAAGAAATCTGCAACCACATTGTCCTTCCCTGGTTTATCTACTATAGTAATATCAAATTCCTGTAGTAGCAAAATCCATCTTGTGATACGACCAGGGGTAACAGTTTTATTCATTAAATACCTGATAGCTGCATAATCAGTATGCACAAAGGTAGGATACCCGGTAATGTAGTGCTAGAATTTATTGATGGCGTAAACGACAGCAAGAAACTCTTTCTCAGTCACTGTGTAGTTTAATTCAGCAAGAGCCAAATTCTTACTAACATAGTAAACTGTGTATGGTATTTTGTCCTCTTGTTGTCCGAATACTGCACCAACCATTGTTTGGGAAGCATCCGTATGAATATGGAAAGGTAATGCCTAGTCAGACCCTCTAAGGATTGGAGCGCTACAGACCAATTCCTTAAATCTTGTAAAGGCTGCATCACAGTCCTCTATCCACACAAAATCTGAATCTTTTGTTAGCAATTAAAAAAGTGGATGTGCTACTTTAGCAAAATTTTCTATAAAACGCCCGTAATAACCAACACAACCAATAAAGTTGCGTACCTGCGTGGGCGTTTTTGGTGTCGGGAAATGTTGAATTACCTTTGTCTTTGCTGGGTCCATTTGGATTCCTTCAGCTGAGAGCAAATGTCCGAGAACAATTCCCTCTTCCATCATCATATGGCATTTTGTCTTACTCAGCGAGACATGTGCTTGTAGACACCTTTCGAGAACTTTTTCTAAATTTTCCATCCCTTCAAGAAATGAATCCCCATATGGAGTAAAGTCATCCATGTAGATTTCAACACTGTCATCTATCAAATCAGAGAAGATTCCCAAAATTTCCCTCTGGAACGTTGCAGGAGAATTACGCAGGCCAAAAGGAAGGACCCGGTATGCGAATGTTCCCCAGGGGCATGTGAAAGTGGTTTTATCCTGATCTTTAGGAGCTATCTGGATCTGGTTATACCCACTAAACCCATCTAGAAAAGAAAAAAAAAATTGCCAACCAATGTGTCCATAACTTGATCAATAAATGGCAAAGGAAAATGATCTTTCTGCGTTGCCTTATTTAATTCTCGATAATCCACGCATATCCACCATTTACCATTTTTCTTAGGGACCATTACTAATGGGGAGACCCATTGGCTATACGAGATGGGGTAAATAAAACCTATGTCTAGTAAATTCTGAAGTTCTTCTTTCACAACATTTTTCAATGTGGGGTTCATCCTTCTCTGAGGTTGTCTCACCGGATGACAATCCTCCTTAATGTATATATGATGGGTACATGAATTAGCAGGAATCCCCATCATATTTGTATAATCCCAGGCAAAGGCCTCTTTGTGTTTCCGAAGGACATCCACGAGTTGTTTTTTCTGGGATTCTGACAGGGTTGGATTAATATTCAGGGTTTTTTGTTGGTTCTAGTTCCACTGGGACACTTTCACTGGGTGCATGCACAGGTAGCTACTCTGATCCTTTTGTTGTTTCAATTGTTTCCTGAGTCTCATAGCTTAGGATAGATTCTAGGAATTGTTGATTTGTTTCGGAAACGGAGCAAGGATCATCCATAAAAGAGGTGATTACATCATCTTCTGATTCTATTTTCAACTGAAGGGCTTGTCCAATAGTGAGGACTGGCCTCAATTCCTCATTTTTTGTTTCGGGCTCTTTCCTAGGTAAAATTTTCTTCCTTCCTGCTAGTTTTATGGATGGGTTTGGTTCTGCAAGTGGGTATAACACTAAGTTATTAATGTTGTGCCCATTGGAAATAACCATGTGCCCTGATAGGCACCCAATGTAAGCATCAGCAGTAGTCAGCCATGGTCTACCCAAAATCAAAGGATGGTTGCCCACCAAAGATTGCGTCTGTAAGACCAGGAAATCTATGGGATAGTGCCATGAATCCACTGAAATTGTTACATCTTCCAACTTTCCTTCAGGTTTGACTGTGGATCGGTTTGCCAATTCCAATATTGTAGGTGTATGTTTCAAGTTACGAAGACCTAATGCATGCATGGTTTCAGTAATGATAACTTTGATGGCAACACCCAGGTCTACCAGCACATTCAGAATCTGTACCCCATTAATTTGTACTGTCAGAATTGGGTTCCTCGGATCTCCATACTTTTCAGGCATTGACTTTCCCATCATGAAATCTAATAATTTTCCCATAACATGAATGGTAAGGGGGTCTTTGAATTTCTTTGCATGTTTCTTTGAACAGTATTCCTTAAGAGTCTTTGCATATATTGGTACATCCTTCATAGCTTGTAACAAGGGAATTTTAACAAATAAGTTCTGCAATTCTCCTAATAAATTAAATTCAGCTTGAGGGCTTGATTTACTCAAAGTTAGTCTCTCTGGGTAAGGTGGTTCAAATTGATGTTGTTTTACAGGAGGTGCCTGGTTTCTATCAATTTGTTTTGGCTCTTTATTAATTGGTTTTGTTTCCTTACCTTCACTATCAAGTTGTTCAATGGTAACTGGAGGAGGTTGAACATTAACTATCTTCCCTGATCGTAGATTCGTTTCATACAACTCTGCAGTGGAAATGCTATATGAAGGTAGGTTAAGAATGTCAGCTTGATGAGCTCCCTTGCTATTAGGATTTGAATTAGGTTGGATTGGGAGCTGAGGATGGGCAGGTTGATTACCCGGAGGCACATTAGAGGGCAGTTGAAGTTGCTGCTATGGCATCGGTTGAGGAAACTGCCCAGGAGGGGATCCTCACCAAGTTGGAGCCCATGGGGAGCTCGAACTGGCTTGAGGGTTCCACTGCTGCCAAGGTGGAAACCGATATTGTGGCCATGTGGAAGGATAGGGCATGGACTGAGGATTCATATTAGAATTATTGAAATACTGATATGGGTCTGAGTACATACCTTGATTTCCCATCGGTGGTCGAGGCTGCCATGGTTTTCTAGACCCCATGAGGTACAGTTGTTCCATGTCTTTCCCCGTCCCTTGAAATACTGCTTTCAGGCCTAGCAGGGAGGGGCATGAACTTGTTGCATGATTTAGCTCATAGATTGCACATTCTTCTATGGAGTTTAGTGAACATTCCCTCTCTGGATGCTTCTTTCTACACGTCGGGCAGAATATAGCCATAGTCCTGTCCAATTCCAGTTGCTTTTGTTTTACTTGCAGCGTATCCATCTGTGTCGATAGGGTGCTGAGGATATCTGTCCTCGGATTGTCTAGCAGGTTTCCGATTTCTGCTTTTGTAACACCTCCACCAGACCCTTTTACTGAGTGAATTCCTTGTTTGTTTCTTGCAAGCCCCCTTGAGCACTGAATGCATAATTCACAGATACCTTCGAAGCTTTCCTTAGAGATGTCTCCCTTTCCCACAATGTTCAATAGTTCCATTGAGTCCTCACGGAAAGATTGGAGCAGGATAATTTTTAGAATTTCCTTATCCAGGTTAGAGTGACCTGACCTCTGTAAGTTGTACTTGAATCGTTCCACACAATCCTCCAAACTCTCGTCTTCTTTTTGTGCGAACTTGAAAAGTTCCTCCTTAATGTTCCGGGATTTACAGTAATCCTGGTATTTTTCCAGAAAAGTTGTCCCCATATCATCCCATGTGGAAATAGAGTTTCCTCCAAGGCCCATGAACCATCGCAGAGCTGTTCCTTTTAATGTAGAGGGAAATTTTTTTAACTTTTGGGCCTCGGTCGTGTAGTCATACCCTCGTCACACTATGTCAAACTTGAATAGAAATGTGTCAGGATCTTTTGAAACAAGCCCATGAAAGTTTGGTAAGGCTGCTAATGGAATAGGCTTTGTGGGCACACCAGCTCCCAGATCTCCGATTGGAAACTCGATAGTGGAGGTAGTGGGAGCCATAAATATCTTCCAATAACCGCTGGGTATTTCACCAGGCTCTGTAGGAGATGGTTGAGGCTTCCTTACCCCTTGGATTTGAGTCGCTTTAGCAGCACTTCCCCGATCCCTTGGTGATGCAAATAATCCTTCGATCCCTTCTCCTTCATCCTGATGACTTGATCCCTCGGCTACAACCTCCCCTCCCTTGTTGGAGTGGTCTGACTCTATCGAGGTTTTGCTTGCGACCTCTTCCCCCTCTGTTACCAGCATAAGATTTCCCTAGTCGGTTATACTACTAGATGTTTCTTCAACTGCTGGAGAGACTTGTTGTGTCGTATCACCCAAGAATGTTGTAGACAGCATTGGTTGATCTACTGATTGTCCCTCAGACTTCACTCTTCATGCCCTTGGTCTCACTGCTGCGCGAGATGATGTTTCTTATTCAGCCTTTGCTATAATCTGCTGGATGTAGGTATTTCTTCCCAAATCTGGTCCTCCCTTCTTTGGGGCTTTCCCTCTTCCCCCGTTATTCCATTCTTTGTTCATACAAGTGTTGGTATGATGGAGGGTCTTGGCATGAACCTACAATGCTTTAGTCTTGAAGTAAGGTGTTAAAGGACCATTCCTTCCCCAAGATGAAAGATCTTATGAAAAGAAAGGCAGCTAAGAAAACAATAGTCTAAGGTTCAGGGCCCGGAGCAGGGCATCAAAGGACTCTTCCCTCCCCTGGACAAGAACCAGGAACAAACACACACCCTGAAAAGACCTAATACTTTTCAAATCTGAAGCAGGGCGTCAAAAGACTCCTCCCTCCCCAGGGTGAAAGCTAGGGTTTCCATGAAAAAAAACACACAAGGGTTTGAAAACAGTAAATCTAACTCAGGGTCTGGAGCAGGGCATCAAAAGACTCCTCCCTCCCCAGGACAAGAGATTGGCAAACAAAAAACGGAAAAGCAAAAAATAAAAACAAGCGGAAAGAACACCTACGCTCAGGACCTGAAGCAGAGTGAGAAAACTCGTTCTCTCCCCAGGACGAGAGATTGACCCTCTGGTTGGTCCGGATCGTTGTCTTGCACCTTGTTAGCCTCCCTGGCAACGGCGCCAAAATGTTGGTGTCCAGGTATGAATGATTTATTCACCCTTTTTCCTACATTAATTTATCAATCCAGGTGTGTATTCTTTCAAGGAAACGTGCAAGGTATATGCAGGGGCAAGAGCACAATCCGTTCTGGCCAAGGGTTCATGATTAAGATTCAAAACATTGTTGTGAAACTAGATTAATTGCAACTTCGAAAAGCAATCATAAGAATTGAAACACTGTAACAGCAAGCATAACTAATAAATAATACACACAAAAAGATGCAGCACCTGATCAGAAGAGCAGGCCCAGCTCTCTAATCAGGGTTGCATTAGTCACAGCGAAGATTAAGATAGAAAAATAGATGATGCTCTATAAATCTGAAAAATGTTATTACAATATCAATGGGGGCATCCCCCGTGACAGGAAGAAACTGTCTTTTATACATGGAGAGGGAGAACAACCTCTTTCCCCAAAACATGGTAATCGTATCCCCAAAAATATACATTAGTTGGAATGGCACCAGTACCAGATAGACAAGATCAGCGAGATTCCCACGATGGTTCAGGGATCTACGACTCCAGTTGTGTGGCCTCCTTATGGCTTGGTCATTGCTATGAATAGCGGATCTGCTGCGGGACACTGAAGCCTTGATTCGTGTTCTCTAGAAGTTGCGGTCAAACACTCGTTTTAGTGCTGCGAATAGGCAAAACTCTGCAACTTTATTTCATTAATAAAATATTCCAATAGACAAGGCAGGGGTATTTACCTTACAGGTTTGGCATAGTAAACATAGGTAAATAAGTGCAAAAAGGTCAAAAAGGAAATGGAAATGCAGCAGAAAGATAGCCCGATTTGGTGCCCAACACTCTCTATTTTTTGTTCTTGATAGGGAAAAGCACACCACACGTGTGGGAGAGAGAGGTAGTTGCAGAAAGAATAAAATTGTACGTGTGGACTCAGTCGTATGAAAGGGTCCATATAGGTTTCCATCCATGTACGTGGGTTTCAATGGGAACAGTTGCGTACATATGCGGGTTGCAGTGGGAACAATCGCATACGTATGTTGGTTGTAGTGAGAACAATCATGTTCATCTGTAAAGAGCTTATGGGAAGGTGTAGGTTCGTACAAGGCTAAAAAATGACGTTAGCAGGTCATACAAGAGGTCTGTAGCAGATTTGTGCGTAGAAGATATTTCCAGGGATTTGTTGAGGTTTGGTTCTCTGATTTGTATGGTTATTGGAGGACAAGGTTGTCCTCATATTTTGGTGATATTTGTATTGGATGAGAGGACAAGGTTGTCCTCATATTTGGTGATATTGTATTGGTTGGGAGGGTTGGTTTTGCACTCAAGATTTATGAATTTCGTAAGGTTACAAGAACAAAAATATTGTTTCTTATATGTGTTGATGATTTATCTCTGATCTTTTGTGTTTCTGTTGCATGTAATTTCAGTCAATAATTTTTAGTGTAAAATTGTTCAGTGATAACAGCTAGGGTTTTACCATTAGATCATTAGGAAACAATTTTCAAATCTAAAAATTAGTCATATAAGAGCGTATGTGAAAATTGACATAGTATCAGAGCTTGGGATTTGAAGAAAAGGGGATCATCTTTGAGACACATAGTTGTTACAGGTGGTGTGGAATCATCGTAGGCACCACATCACACCTTCAGTTTGGTGAAAAAACCCTTGGAATGAAGCTAGGGATTCATGGGTTTAGTGATGGAATTTGTGGGCTTGTGTAGGGGCTTCACACCCACAGAGAAAGCCTAATTTGATGTTGACTTGTGAGTGGGATTCTATGTTGACCCCTAAGGATTGTATATAAAGGACATAGATCATTGTGACATTTCATATTGTGTAGAATGTGTGGAGACAAGAGGGAGCTAGAATAAGTGAGTTTTCACTTGTGTTAGGAGGCTTGGTGATTTTAGCAAAGGGAAATTCTATCGGGGTGGAAAATATGTCCTAGGGTTGAGGTTGTACAAGAGGTTAGTAGGTTGTACATGAGGTCTACATCAGATTTGTGGGCATAAGATATTTCCAGGTATTTGTTGAGTTTCAATCCTCTAATTTGTATGGTTATTGGAGGACAAGGTTATCCTCAAATTTTGGTGATATTTGTAGTGGATGAGAGGACGAGGATGTCCTCAAATTTGGTGATATTGTATTGATTGGGAGGGATGGTTTTTCCCTCAGAATTTATGAATTTGTTAAGGTTACAAGAACGTAAATATTGTGTCTTATATGTGTTGATGATTCATATCTCATCTTTTGTGTTTCTGTTGCATGTAATTTCATTCAATATTTTTTAGTGTAAAATCGTTCAGTCATAACAAGTAGGGTTTTATTGTTAGATCACTAAGAAGCAATTTTCAGATCTAAAAATTAGTCACATAAGAGTGTATCTGAAAATTTACATATCTCACTTCTGCAGTCAACTTGTCTAGTTGACTGATGGGTCTAATCAACAAAGTCGACTACCCCCTACAACATCTCCCCCCCCCCCCCTCTCAATTCTTTAATTGTCTCAAGCAAGGGGGGGCGGGGGGGGTGACTATGAAATTTAGAAGAATTTTATAGACCCTGTTGGTGCACATGAAGAGGTTTTCACCAGTGGGTTACATCATTTTTTAGAAAAGTGAGAGATACAATACTTGAGAATAAGAAAGAAAGAAGAGAAGAATTTTGATGCCGCTTTTTGTTGGATTATGATGATGTAGGATATGTGTTATTGGAATGATCTTCCTCAAAACAGTTCTTTAATCTCGTAGACTGATGTAATTTATATCTTTTGTTGTCATTCAGACTTATGCCTCAAAATTTTCTTAACTGTTGTTTGGAAAGAGACTTTGGAGGAAAATCACAAAAAAATATGTGCCAAGTGCTTGATCATGATGTTTTCTCTAGCTGCTTTGTTTGCATGTTTGTTTCTTTTGGAATTTCCCATTCATCCAAATCTACATTTGGAGGTAGTGGTGTTGTTTTCCTGCACATGGGTGATTCTTTTGTTCCTTCAGCAGCCATTTCCGGAGTTATTTATTGATGGTTGGTAGTCGAGAAGTTTGACTTTGATATTGTCAGGTTGAAGAATTGAAACTTCTGTCAATATGATGATGTGGCCCTCAACTGTTTTGTAGGCCTTTACAACAATCCTTTGAATGTTGTTTGGCATATTTCCGGGGCCATTCTCTACAAGTGTTGTGAAAACATCTATCATTCATCAATGGAATATTGGGCCTCCATCCCCAATGACTTCAACTGTGCCAAATGATCTAACTTGTCTTCCAAGGGGGCATCCTACATTGATGTCGACTCTAGGTCAAACTTTTGCTCCACTTCCTAGGAATTTCTTTTGACCTGGTCGAGATGATTGATGGTGTTATTTGTTGATACTTGAGCTTTACTCGCTTCTCTCAACCACTCCCTTTCCTTCTTGGATAATTTTGCCTTGACTATATTTTCTTTTGTAATGTGATTTGATATAGCCAATTTAGATTTTGGGTTAGTGGTGCATTCTCTGGTTATTCTCAAGTTGGAAATTATTGTCTTTTTGGATTTAAGCTTATTGTAAGTTGTAGCAAAATATAAGGGTCAATTGTTGAGTATTGTGTTTAGGATTGTTGTTTGTGAAGTAACCACTTCCAAATGTTGAATCTCCTTGATTTTTTCATATTTAGACTGAAGAATCAATGTTGTATATTGAGCCATTAAATCTTGATTGCTCCTTATTGTTTGACTATGTAGCTCCTTGATTTCTTTATTGGCTTGTTTTAGATGTTATATTCCATGCTAGTTGTCGACGCCAATGTTGATCATTACTTCGAATAGCCCTTTGAGTGTTGCTAATGGATCTATTCTTTCCATTGGATGTTCTATACCAAGTTTTTCTTTGGCAAGCATCACACAATCCTTCAATATTTCTCTCTCCTTATTCCTTCGTGTTGTGAGTCAATCACCGTCTCTCATGGATCCTTTCCATCAGCTAGTCAACTCCTTTATGACTTTGTTGTACAAGTTGAGCATTTTCTCTTTGGATTCTATTGATGGGTCGAACATTGTCTCTAAAGTCAGTTTTGCAGACCCGACTAGTTTAAGGGACGTGAATCCGATTACCTTTGATGTATTGTCATTTATGTGAATCGCTTTCTTCTTCTTCTTTTCTTTCTTATTAACACTTTGTTGCTCTTTATTTTTATTGGTCTATTTATCCTGATCTTTATCAGAGTCATTGCCTTTATTCTCTTGATCATCGTATCCATGGTTTCGTTCATTGTTTTCACTTGTTTTTGGTTGTACTGGTATCAAGGTTAGTTTCATTGTTTCTACCATCCTTTTCATTGTTTCCTTGACCAACTGCATCATCCTGGTCCCTGTTATCATTCTGCCTAGGGAGGTTTGTCT
>ML809184.1:113003-123430 GCA_009831015.1 Picea engelmannii
ATTATGTTGCTGATGAATCACATAAACTAAATTGGAAGGAATTGCAGGTATCGGACGTGGGAACCCTCACGGTAGAACCATTACGCATATTGGACCGTAGAGTCCGATAGCTCAGGAACCGTCTGGTAGACCAAGTTAAGGTCTAGTGGGACAAGTATAGTCCAGGATCTGTTACTTGGGAAGACGCTGAGACACTACGGCAAGACTATCCCTCACTTTTTTGACCACCTCGAGAACATATTTCTCGAAGGTTGTGTTAACAATATTACTTGTCTTCGACATCGGGATACCCAGGTCTGCAGGTTGCACGTGGAGCGCCCAAGCGCAGTGAACAGAAGAAGTCCTTTTCGGACTTAAAATCAAGCGAGCGGGTAGGATTATAGGGTCAACGGTCCGGATCCATCCATATGAGCAGATCAACGGTTGGCGGGAAATCGCGAATAGGGAAGTTGCGCCGAAGTTAACACAATAGATCGCCCCCATATTATGTGCAGGGGAGAATAGAATCTGTCCATCCAGAGGACGCGTGGCGCAAGATCTAATCGCGTCGACGTTTCGACATTCTGGAGTTTGAGGGGCGAGAGTTTCATGTTGTTTTACAACCCAAAACCCTGAACCCTAATAGCGCTGAAAGTGGGACCCGCGGTACCACAAAACTTTTTCAGATGTCCATCCAAAGGGGACACCTGGCGGAAAACTGAGCCATCTCGACGTTTCACCCATCGTGACTCCAAGGCGCAAAGAGCAGCTCCGTTATATTCCGATGCGCAAGGTACTGGGAGAGTCTCGGACCCGGGCCCACAATATCGCCGAGTGAGTTTCAGAACCGTCATATCTCAGAAGGACGCGTGGCACCAGACTTAGCCGTCTCGGCGTTTCGCTCATCGCGATTTCTAAATGCAGGGATTAGCTCCTTCCCATTCGCGAACGCCGAAAGCACCCTGGGAATAAGCACATGGTCACAGCCCGTGGTCACCTGGGGAGAGAAAGGAGCTATGTAAAAAAGGCCAAAGGCGTCAAGTTCAGTTACAGAGGGGATCATCGTGATCTCTAGTCGCCGTCGGATCCAATCTCCATACTGTTTCTCGTCTGGAGTAAATGACGACAAGAGCGGGTGGTTGAAACCTCCTTTCATTCATTAAGTGTGGGAATGGAGGGTCTGGCAAGCGGTCTGCTTGAAGAGGTCCCGTGTCTCAATTTTTTCAAAGAAGCCATGCCGAAGTCCTCGACTAGACAGAGAAGTCTGCGCACGCTAGACCAACACTTAAGGGATCAGCTACCCTCCCTGCAGGAGCCATGCGTAGATAAGATGGTGCTTAAAGAACGATATCAGTACGAGTTTGAATGAAGGGACACCAAGCTTTGGGTGACTGGACACGCCTCTATGAGGTGAATTTTCCTGAGTATATAGAATCAGTCTTTGTATTTTGAAAAGGATCGATGGTTGAGAAAAGCTCCCGATTGTAAAGTTTTGATGAAGCGCTGGTCGCTCTGGTTAATGTGTAGGGCATTTGAGACTTATTACTTTATGGATGTCAACCTCTTTTTCCATCTCTTGTTTACTGTGTTAGAACAACTCGGAATTGGAGGATCCAGTCGAGTGGTGGCTGTTATAGGATGATGTAGGTTGGATCACTGTAATAGTTACCTTGTTTCTAATCGGTTCTTGTGATGTTCTCAGCGCTGAAACGACTTGGAATTGAAGGATTCAGTCGAGTCACCGCTCAACTCCTTGAAGCTCTAGACTAAGAGGATCTTGGCTTCCGAGTTTTTCGTCCTCAAGCTTTCGAAGGCCTGTTGCCCGAGGGAGTCTTGCTCGCCCTTCTTGCAAATCTTCCTTCTACCATCCTTTAATCATTTACTGACAGAAGTTGGATCAAGACCTCCCTTGCTTTCTACATACTAGGTCCAGTTCCTTGAGTTAAAGCTATATTTTCTTGAGTCTTCACCCATCTGATCACCCCATTAAACAAATCGTGACATAAAACTGATGGGTGTTGGGCTCTGCTCCTGCAAGCAATCCAGGGGTGACTTCCGACGCTAACATTTCTGGCGTCGTTGCCGGGGACGAAGTTGAAAATTTTCCCCGGGATTGAACGACATTGAACCTCTGATTCCAAAGGTGCATCGGGTATCAGAGCCTTTGAAGATTGCTACTGTGCACCTGGTGACTCCATTGTGACGACTCAACTGAGGAGAACCTTCTCTATTAGTTGTGGATTTTAGAGGCAGACACAAGCGGGCTCATCCACAACCGCCTCTAGCTACACCTGGAACTGATCCAGAGGTGGTTCTCAGGAAAGGAAAGGCCCCTGAAGAAGAAGCTTCCACTGTCGAAACAGGTAATCTTCCATCCCCTTCTGTGAGAACTCCATTTTCTCCCCCTCAGTTTATTAATAGACCTCCGTTGGAGGTTTCCTGTTTCCTAAATTTCGAGAGTGTTCCTACTGAGTTTTCCCCTCCCGGTCCGGGATTGGAGGGAGAAATCCTCGTCACTCCCCTCTCCTCTGAAGATGCACCTTGGCGTAGACCCAAGGATACAAAGGATTTCCCCACTCCTGCATGAAGAGGAACACCTGCTGACTTGAGCTCGTTAGCCTTCTCCTTAAATCCCCTCTTGTTTCCCACCCCACTTCGAGACTCATTCCCAGTAGCCCCTTCGCGAACCCCTTCTCCCCCAAGATATCCTCCACCTAATATCCCTATGGCTGGTGCTAATCCCCCTCTAAATAGAATGGACGCCATAGTCGCTACCAGATATGCCCCCTTAATTGTTCCTCATCCTATGAATCCTCTCCCTGCTGGAGATTACTTGAAATGCATGCCCAAGTTCACCGGAGAAGGGGATGTAACTGCGGAAGAGAACTTGGATTCTTTCTACAGTTACACAGACAACCTCAACATCGAAAATGAAGATGTCTAGATGAGAGTCTTCGTCCAAATCTTAGACGGTGAGGTGAGGAAGTGGTTTAGAGGACTGGCCCCCGGATCTATTGCTGGGATCGAAGCTCTGGATAGTGATTTCCTGAGGCAGTGGGGAGATAAGAAGGATTTCGTGTATTACGTGACAGAGTTTGGGTCTTTGAATAAGATGGATGGAGAGTCTGTCTCCGACTTCTCTAAAAGATTTAATAAGATGTATAATAAAATTCCCGCCGAAATAAAACCCTCAAAAGCCTCGGCCAAAATTTCTTATGCTAGTGCGTTTGGCCCCGATTTCTGTCTTCTATTGAGAGAAAGAAGAGCCACTTCATTATCTCAAATGAAAGATGCGACCATAGAGGTGGAATCCAATGTGTTAGAAACTGATAGATTGAGGAACAAGGCCGACGCAGACAGAAGAAAGGGAAGGTCGGAAGCCTCAACTTCTGGCCCATCGGTGTCCCACCCTCAAGTGGATGAACTGACTAAGATGGTGAAGTCTCTGTCTGCAGAGATGGAGAGAATGAAAGTCGAGGGGAGGAAAGCATACAAGGGCCCTTTGAACGCCAAAAAAAAAGGAGGTTTCAGGAGGCCAAACAACTTCACTCCCCCGAATGTGCAAAGAGAGAGGGGAAGAGACAAAGAAGACTAGAAAATTCAGGCTCCTTTTCAAAACAATTTTGTGATCGAAGGGGAAGAAGGGGAAACATATGAGCCCGATAATGAAATCCATTGCTTTGGGGAAACCCCTCCTTTTCCTCATCTCACTCAATCACCATACAAGGAGTCCCTCATGGACAACCAGCTAAATGCACTGAGCAAGGGAGACAAGGCTAGTGGCAACCAAGGCAGATATGATCTGAGGTGTAAGAAAAAGATAGTAGCACCTGATGTTCCTGAGCAGTCCATTAGAACAGAGAAGCTTACTGATGGAGTAGCAAACAGTCACAGAGGTAAGAAGACCCAATCCCCGTCTCATGTGGTTCAGAGTCATGTTCCCAAAATAAGAGAAATCCCAAAGCTTACATCTTCTTTTAATTTCGAGCATGA
This sequence comes from Picea engelmannii, assembly GCA_009831015.1. Classification (NCBI taxonomy): domain Eukaryota; kingdom Viridiplantae; phylum Streptophyta; class Pinopsida; order Pinales; family Pinaceae; genus Picea; species Picea engelmannii. The sequence continues at coordinate 116,976 of ML809184.1, forward strand.
AATTCAAATGATTAGAATTCCTGTACCTCTGACCGAGTTGATTAAACATGAAGGGTTCAAGAAATGCTTCTCTGAGATTTTATAGTCTGAGATCTCATGCCTTCCCACAGAATCCATCAATTTAAAGGATGAAAAGCCTGCAGTTATCCTAGGTCCTATAGTAGAAGACAGGAATGACTTGTCCCCTCCCTTCTACACTTCCCTGAACATACATGACAAGGTGCTGCACAACTGCTTGATGGATTCAGGGGCTTCTCACAACCTCATGCCCAAAACTGTCATGGAAGAGTTAGGGCTAGAATTCACTCGAGCCTATCATGACCTCTATTCCTTTGACTCCAGAAAGGTTCAGTGTTTAGGAGTTATCAAAGACCTGGTCGCGACCTTGTTTCAGCTACCCATGAAAAGTGTGGTCATGGATATTGTAGTGGCCGATGTCCCCCCCAAGTTCGGTATGTTGTTGTCAAGATCTTGGATAAAAAGACTGGGGGGAACCTTGCAGATGGACCTCACATATGCTACTATCCCAGTGTTTGGAGGAGAGCATAGAAGACTATACAGGGAAGCCCAACTGGCCTATATAATCAGTGACGAGGCCAATCCTACCAACCATCCCATTTTTGCCTTGGACACTGATTTAGGTTCCAGTGTGCTTCAACTCACTCATGCTCATGAACCTCCTCTTAAACTCAAAGAGAAGCCCACCACTTCCCATAAGTTTCCTCCCTCCATCACCCCAGTCTGGAAAATGTTTTTTGATGGAGCCTCTTCCCGGGAAGGTGCTGGTGCTGGTGTATTTTTTGTATCACCCGCTCAGGAAACCATGTCTCTGTCGTACAAACTAGAATTTGAAGCTACCAACAATGTGGCAGAGTATGAAGCTCTTGTTCTGGGGTTAAGAGCTGCGAGGGAAATGGGAATTCAGGAGGTAGCAACGTTTGGTGATGCAGAGTTGGTGGTCCAACAGATCAGAAACGCTTATCAGGATAAGCACCACTGTCTCAGAAGCTACATAAATGAGGTATGGGATCTAATTGATAGTTTCTTCTCAACATTCAACATTTCTTTCATCCCAAGAGAGGAGAACGCAATGGCCAATTCCTTGGCCACATCAGCAAGTAATTTCAGAGTGCCCTTGCTGCCCAAATTCAGATATGATGTGGAAGTGAAATACATGCCCTCCATACCTGACAATGTCAAACATTGGAAGGTTTTCGAGGATGATCTCGAGATCAAGAAATTCTTGGAGACTGTCGAAGAATTTTCAGAGATGCACATCGAACAAGACTCTATCTCCGAAGAAGATCTTGATGGGGGTAATTTTCTGAATAAGATTGCAGAACGTAACATTGTGCAGTTGCCCAGCAATCATATTCCAAGACGACTAGTTCCTCTGGAAATGCTTTTTGATAGAAACGATGTGTCACTAAAAGGGGAGACCACGGAGGACGACACTGATACTATTCGGTGCAACATTGGGACCGAGAGTGAGCCCAAGTTTGTCAAATTGTCAAGAAGCCTGACAGAGGAGCAGAAGTCCGAATACACTGGACTTTTGAGGGAATTCGCTGACGTGTTTTCCTGGACCTACAAAGACCTCAAAACATATGACACTTCTGTCATTGAGCATAAAATCTCATTAAAAGAGGAGGCAAAACCATTTAGGCAGAAGCTGAGACAGATCAATCCTACGCTGCTGCCTATCATGGAGAGGGAAGTGAAGAAGCTGCTTCAAGCTCAGATCATTGTACCGCTGAGATATTCAGAATGGGTGGCCAACTTGGTGCCAGTAAGGAAAAATAATGGAGAGATCCGACTCTGTGTAGACTTCAGAAACCTGAACAGGAGCTCACAAAAGGATAACTACCCCTTACCAAAGATGGAACATATGCTGCAGAGGGTAACAAGAGCTTCTAGGATGTCCATGATTGATGGTTTCTCTGGCTACAATCAAGTCTCCGTTCTTCCTGAGGACAGGGAAAAAAAAACATTCACTACTCCATGGGGCACATTCATGTATGCCAAGATGTTGTTTGGATTAATGAATGCAGGGGCAACGTTCTAGCATGCCATGGACATAGATTTCGTCAGGGAAAGGGATAAATTTGTGGTTGTCTATCTGGACGACATCACAATGTTTTCAAAGTCTGATAAAGAGCACTATCGTTATCTCAGGAGGGTTTTCCTGAAATGCAGGAGTTTTGGCATTTCATTAAACCCTAAGAAATCTATGTTCGCCATGCAGGAAGGAAAATTACTGGGCCACATAGTATCAGTGAAAGGAGTCAGGATTGACCCTAGCAGAGTTGAAGCGATACAAGCCTTACCAATCCCGAGGTCCAAGAAGGAGGTCCAATCCTTCCTTGGTAAAATAAATTTTCTGAGGAGGTTTGTGCCTAACTTTGCTGAGGAAGTAAAACTTATAACAACCATGCTAAGGAAAGGAAATGAAGTAAGGTGGACTTCTGAATTACAACATTCCTTTGAGAAAATAAAGAGGGCCCTGTCTGAAGCCCCTGTGCTTGTTAGTCCCAATTACTCAAAGGATTTTCTTATTTTCTCCTTTGCTTCACCTGACACGGTAGCCATTGTTTTATTACAGACAAACAAGGATGGGCTAGAACAACCTATTGCCTATTTCAGCCGAGTATTGAGGGAGGCCGAAGTCAGGTATGAAACTATGGAGAAGCAGACCTATGCACTGGTAAAGGCCCTCAAGGCATTTAGGATCTATGTCCTGCAGTAAAAAATCATAGCTTATGTCCCCTCAGCTGCTGTTAAAGACATTCTTATTCAACCTGACATAGACAGGAGAAGGAGTAAGTGGTTAGCCAAAATTTTGGAGTTTGACCTGGAAATAAAGCCTACCAAATTGATCAAAGGTCAAGGTTTAGCCAAGCTGTTGGCTGAATCCAATTTCCAAGCTTTGGGGATAAATTTCCTCAACAAATGCTCAGGAGTTCAGCAGGGTCAGCTGTCTGGAAGAGACCCTCAAAGGGAGCCCCGATTAGCTTGATGTCCTTGGTATAAGGATGTCATATACTTTCTGCAAGAGTTGCGACCTCCAGACGGCCTGCAAAGAAACAAAGCAAGAGATCTAAAGCTCAAGGCAATCAGGTACTGCCTTATCGATCAAATTTTATACTGGAAAGACCCCCTGGGAGTGCTTTTGACATGTATGAATCCACGAGAGGCCGACATGATCATGGTTGAATTTCACAACGACCTATGTGGAGGGCACCATTTCTGGAAGGCCACAACCCACAAAATTCTCAGAGCCGGGTACTATTGGCCCACCTTGTTTGCTGATGTCCACAGAGGAGTTAGAGCCTGTATCCAATGTTAAAAATTTGCAGGAAAACAACATCTCAAGTCCTTGCCTTTGCAACCTGTAATTGTTTCGGGACCCTTCCAGCAATGGGGTCTAGATTTTATTGGAGAAATCCACCCTGCTTCCAGTGGGCAGCACCGATGGATCCTGACTACCACATACTTCTTTACCAAGTGGATTGAAGCTATTCCCACCAAGAGTGCTTCCCACAAGGTAATTATTGGATTCCTGGAAAACCTCATCACAAGGTTCGGTTGCCCAAGAAAGATTGTTACAGATAATGCAACCTCATTCAAGGCCGAACCGTTGGTCAAGTTCTGTGAGCAATTTGGAATCAATCTGATTCACTCCACTCCGTACTATCCCCAGGGCAATGTTTTAGCAGAATCCTCCAACAAAAGTCTCATAAGGATCATCAAAAGACTATTGGAGGACAACAAAAAATCTTGGGATTCAAAGATGAAATTCGCTCTGTGGGCCGATCGGGTGACCACAAAGAGATCTATAGGCATCTCCCCTTTCCAGTTAGTTTACGGGGCAAAAGTTGTCCTCCCCTCTCAGCTGGCTATTCCCGTAGCGAAATTCTTCTAGGATTACCATGAAGAACCCAACGACATGATCAGGAGGATTCATCAATTGGTAGAAGTCCAGCTGGCCAGAGAGAAGGTAATGATCAGAATTCAGGACTATCAGCAAACGATCAAACAAGTTTTCGATAAGAAGGCCAAGAAGGAAGAATTTCGGGTAGGATACCTGGTGCTGAAATGGGATGCTCCTAAGCAGGATAAGGGCAAGAACAACAAATTCGAAGCCCTATGGATCAGACCCTTCAAGATCTCTGAGGTTTTCTCAAATAACACATATCGGCTGCAGGATTTGGAGGGTGAAGAAGTTTTCAACAACCCAGTAAATGGGCATTTTCTGAAGAAATATTTTGTCTGAGCCTTCGATGGCTCCTTTTCTTGTAAATATTGTCCTTTTGGTTCCTTGTTTATGTTTATTTTTATTTTGTTTGCCGGCTTAATAAATGACTCCATAAACCCAACAATAAGGCACTGGAACTGCAAAATGAGTCCTTAGAGCATCGCAGGGATGACTCTATCCCCCATGGAGCCTAATGTTAGCAACATTACTTGCCTTCGGCATCGGGATACCGAGGTTTGCAGGTTGCACGAGGAGCGCCCAAGCACAGTGAACAGAAGAAGTCCTTTTCGGACTTAAAATCAAGCGAGCAGGCAGGATTATAGGGTCAACGGCCTGGATCCAGCCATATGAGCAGATCAACGGTTGGCGGGAAATCGCGAATAGGAAAGTTACGCCAAAGTTAACACAATAGATCGCGCCCATATTATGTGCAGGGGAGAATAACATCCGTCCATCTAGAGGATGCGTGGCGTGAGATCTAATCGCATCAACGTTTCGGCATTCGAGAGTTTTAGGGGCGAGAGTTTCATGTTGTTTTACAACCCGAAACCCTGAACCCCGATAGCGTTAAAAGCGCCGAAAGTGGGACCCGCGGTACACGAAACTTTTTCAGCCGTCCATCGAAAGGGGACACCTGGCGGAAAACTGAGCCATCTCGGCATTTCGCCCATCGCGACTCCAAGGCGCGAAGAGCAACTCCATTATATTCCGATGCGTGAGGTGCCGGGAGAGTCCCGGACCCGGGCCCACAATATCGCCGAGTGATTTTCAGGACCGTCAGATCTCAGAAGGACGCGTGGCACCAGACTTAGCCGTCTCGGTGTTTCGCTCATTGCGATTTCTAAATGCAGGGATTAGCTGCTTCCCATTCGCGAACGCCAAAAGCGCCTTGGGAATAAGCACATGGTCACAACCCATGGTCATCTGGGGAGAGAAAGGTGCTGTGTAAAAAAGGCCAAAGGCGCCGAGTTCATTTACAGAGGGGATCATCAAGATCTCCAGTCGCCGTCGGATCCGATCTCCATACTGTTTCTCGCCTGGAGTAAATGACGGCAAGAGTGGGTGGTTGAAACCTTCTTTCATTCATTAAGTGTGGGAATGGAGGCTCTGGCAAGCGGTCTGCTCGAAGAGGTCCCGTGTCTCAATTTTTTCAAAGAAGCCATGCCGAAGTCCTCGACTAGACAGAGAAGTCTGCACACACTAGCCCAACACTTAAGGGCTCAGCTACCCTCCCTGCAGGAGCCATGAGTAGATAAGATGGCGCTTAAAGAATGATATCAATAGGAGTTTGATTTAAGGGACACCAAGCTTTGGGTGACTAGACACACCTCTATGAGGTGAATTTTCCTGAGTATATAGACTCAGTCTTTGTATTTTGAAAAGGATCGATGGTTGATCAAAGCTCCCGATTGTAAAGTTTTGATGAAGCACTGATCGCTCTGGTTAATGTGTAGGGCATTTGAGACTTCTTACTTTATGGATGCCAGCCTCTTTTTTCATCTCTTGTTTACTGTGTTAGAACAACTCGGAATTGGAGGATCCAGTCGAGTGGTGGCTGTTATAGGATGATGTAGGTTGGATCACTTTAATAGTTACATTGTTTCTAATCGGTTCTTGTGATGTTCTCAGTGCTGAAACGACTTGGAATTGAAGGATTCAGTCGAGTCACCCCTCAACTCCTTGAAGCTCTGGACCAAGAGGATCTTGGCTTCTGAGTTTTTCGTCCTCAAGCTTCCGAAGGCCTGTTGCCCGAGGCAGTCTTGCTCGCCCTTCTCGCAAGTCTTCCTTCTACCACCCTTTAATCATTTACTGACAGAAGTTGGATCAAGACCTCCCTTGCTTTCTACATACCAGGTCTAGTTCCCTGAGTTAAAGCTATATTTTCTTGAGTCTTCACCCATCTGATCACCCCATTAAACAAATCGTGACATAAAACTGATGGGTGTTGGGCTCTGCTCCTGCAAGCAATCCATGGGTGACTTCCGACGCTAATAGGTTGGGTGTATGTAACACCACCTTTTGACTTAGACAACCAGGATTACTTGAGGCCTATATATTTTATTTTCTAGTCACAGTGAAACTATTAAGTGATACACTTAAACTTTAAAATTATGAACTTTTATGAATGTTTAAATGTTATTGATGATGATGTATGTAATGCGATCTATTATGTGAATGTAAATTTTATGAATGTTTAAAT
>ML809185.1:85083-97733 GCA_009831015.1 Picea engelmannii
AAGCACATCTTAGTCACCCTTTACACATTGTAGCTACACTGAAAACGTTACCTGTAGCATGCATGGTGTAGGATTGATGCATGGTTTCAAGTTTGTGATTGAATGATTTGAATATTTTGTTTGTTTTTATTTTGGAATTGAAACATTAAGCTAGAAAGCAAGTTATTTTGGCATCACCAACAATTCAAAGCAAAGCTACAACATATCCCGAGGATGATGTCCTTAAGTGGATTCAAATTCCTATTTAGAATGGGGATGTTCTTTACCTAAATAGAGCTGCCTACATTGATATTTAACATAAGTGGCATCCTAGAGCCTATACTATGTGATTTTAGACCAAAACACTGATGTATTTAATGGCTGGAAATGAACAAGTATGAGAAAGAAAAAATTAATTATGGGTGACTATATATAAGTGTGTGTGTGTGTGTGTGTGCGCGCACGTGCGTGTGCGCTGCTATTTATGATTTGTGAGGTTTAAAATAATATTATTCCAATTATCTATTTTTGACTATTATTCAAATTTAGTTATGGAAAACACATGATAAAAATAATAGCTCCAAGACTTTGTCTCATTGAGGCTAGGTCAACGTACACACTCGTTTGAATGGTTGGGCCCTTAGATTCCCTAGGAACCTAAATTCATATTGACCAATATGACTTTCTAGCTACCAACCATCCAAAAAAAAGAAAATATTACCATGCTAAAAATTTATTTATTAAATAAATTCAGGAGGTAGTTATGTCTTTTCAGTTGCCATCATACCTTCTATATAAGAAGGAGGAGGAAACTTGAACAAAGAGAGGAAAAAAGAGTAGGTATGCTTGGGTCCTGTTATCCCCATTTTGTGGGATAAATAAGGAGATGATGTCTCGAGGCCCTCAGGTTGTAGACATGGAGTACCAAGAGATAACTTGACGAGATAGCTTGACCAATAGTGTCCACTTGCACATATGGAGACCCACCTCACCACCACACATCCGGGTTGATCATGATGGTATACACCACATTAGATGGCTTCCGGAAGACATTAGGCCTTGCTCCATGAGGTACAAGTCAGGTATTATGGTGAGTGTCATTTCAATATTTGAGGCATTTGAGTTTGTTGCATCTGTTCCTTCTTTTGATTATGTGGCATTTGCTTGGACATTATGCTCTTTTTCCTATTTCACCTTGGTGGTTGACATTGCGCCCTAGTAAGCGGGTCACCATTAGCAATAAGTATGCTACTGGGAGGTCCTTTTGACGAGTCATCGTGCCATTCCCAACTATACTTGCCACTTTCCACACTTCATCCCATCATCTCCTCACCTTTTGGGTTTTTCGGGTGTATTGACCCAAGAAGGGGTTTCCCCTCACTTCATGGGAAGAAGGGGCTGAAGGCCCAGAGGCTTGTGGTTGGAAAAATATAAAATACTAATTATGAACCTTCTAGATGATCACTCAAAGAGGTCTTGAGAGCAACGAAAAGATTTTCTTAAAAATCAAAGATCTGCAAAAAAAATTAACATTATATAAATGTCCCCACTTGTTGAGGTGTGTCAACTCATGCGGTCTCACTTTATTTCCTTGGATATGGCACTCTGTGTACTTGTAGCTTCAAGTGGCCTTGTCATACTTCCCCCAAAGCTAATCAATTCAGAAATAGGGAGTACCCAAGGTTTTGGATTATTAATTAATTAATGGCAATGAATGGTCTTGGAAAAATGATGCATTGAAAATGAAGGTGCAACACACCCTCTACAAAGGCACCCATAAGTGAGACACTACAAACCCTTGTATGTCATGAACCCCATGCCCAAATATTTTTCCATTTATCCATGACACCTCACCCACATGACTTAGAAGTAGGTCCCCTTGGGAAACACCCCTAAACTTGAGGTCCGATTTACCCAATAGGTCGTTTTGCCAACCCTCCCATACTCAAACTTGGTAAATTGCATAGGGTCTTTGAGCATTAGTTTATTTTGATGAGTTGGTTTGGATATACTTGCTTGAATGCCTCTTTTATTGATTTTAATTACTCTTCATGATGCTTTGACTTGAGATACTTGGAGGGCATATCCATTTGTCTTTGTAGGACCCAACTGGTGGACAGTTTTGGAGTAACAAGCCTAGCTTGGGCCTCCATGGGGCTTGAAGCCCATAGGTTGGATGCCAAGGGCCCACATGCTAGATCACAAAGACATGTCTTTGGAGGCCTAGAGGAAAACTTGGAGGACCTTTCCTAGCCCTCACATGCCAAATAATTTGCTTGGATGGGCTAAAACGTCACTTTGAGGAGATGACTTCACCATTGGGGCTAGGGTTTGGTGGTGATCAAGTTGCTGCTTAACACTTGGCATGATTTGGTGGGAGGAGACTTGAGGAGGCTATAGCGCATGAGAGGGAGGATTTATGAGCCCCAATGACCTCAAGATTCTACTCCAACACCTTACTCAAAGGGTCAAAGCATCACCCTTAAAGGGGTGACGTCATTTTAGGGTTTATATTGTGCACTTTTTAAGATTTAAATATAATTAAATATGAATTACTCGTGTAAAGGGGAAAAATAAGGGTTGTTGTCCCCTTATTTTGTGTTTACCCTAACGTATGTGGAAAAACTATGTTTAAGACATTTTGTTTAAATATAGATCATTTGAATCTCATTTTAATCATAACTCTACCATTGTGAGAAGTACTTGGATGAAATTTTTGCTATACTTGAGGATTCTTGGTGTTTATCTCTCTTGCAAATGATTTTTGTTGCATATTTTAATGAATGGATGAGCTAAGGTGGTGTGCTGAGCCACTAGGAAGGGTGTCACCCTTCCTTGGCCAACTAGCAGAAGAGGATCAATAGTTAGTAGAAAACAAGACGCTAAAGGGAATAATTTCTGTGCTAGTTTTTTGATCTATGTTAGCATCAGTTAGTGACATAATTGTAATAAAGACTTCGTCAGTTCAAGTAAGCAAGGCTATGTATAAATAAATGATTAGTCAGTTTGTGTCAGTCATTGCTACAAGAAACTTCTCTTGCTAGTCTGAATGCACAGAGAGTCGCAGAAAATAAAAGAAACAATTACCTTTGTAATAAGTCACTCTGTATTATTAAAGGGGACATTTTTCTCTAATACACTTGATGAAACTTTTGAAAAATCTCCTTGTCTCTTCTCTGCATTTTAAAATTTTGCATGTGAGTGAGTGTAGTTGTTGCGCACCAAAGGAACTAGTGTGCCCTATCCATTACTCACTTGTTTGCTTGTTGTGTCGGAATTTTTGAGGCAGTGCACATTGGTAAAACAAGTTTGCCCTCTCTAGAAGTGAGTTCGTTGTTGTTGAGTGCATTCCTCACACAACCAATGCGTCATTCCTCGAAGTGGGTTGATGTTTGTTGAGTGCACCTTGTTGACCACCTATTTCAACTAGGTGTCAACATCATGTACCATGAAGATATGTACCTTGTGGTACAACAAGCTTGAAGACCTTTGGCTCAACAGGGAAATTCCCCCCCAAAAACTTCTTTCTCTCTCCATGGAATGTCCACTACCATGCGTGGGAAAATTTTATAATGTAACATGTTAGCGTGGGTAAAGATTTGTAATTTAGTGGCTTGAGAATTTATCATTAGGGAAGTCCTTTCATTGAGTGTTTTTTTCCTTAGGTAATTAATTTTTCTTTTTCAATGATTTTAATTACTTGAGTTTTTCACACAAATTTCCTCCAAAGTGGTGAAAGGTGTTCTAATGATCAAGCCCAATAGGTAGATAAGGGATGAAAGTGTTTTATATTACCATTCTATACATATCCTAGAGTATTTCAGAATTCCGTTAAGTTTTGATAGGATTTTTTAATAATTAAAATTTCCGTAAATTGCGAATTTTTAATTATTTTTGTTGTAAAATATAAAAATTTGGTCCTTGGGGATTTTGTATAGGGGTATGAATGCTCAAATAAAATGGATTATGACCCCCTACATCCTTGGACCAAGTTTCAACTCAATTGGACAAGTGTTTCTAGGTCAATGTCCATGAGGAATCCAAGTCAGTCAACAATCAACAAATAATTGGCTAAGGTAAAAAAACCAAATTTTGTAAAAGTGACTAAGGTCATGTAAAAGAGGGGGAAATTATTCCTAATGTATTTGCTAAGTTAGGAAAATATTCTAAAGTGAGAAATTACACCCCATTTCCAAGTTCTAAAAAGTTATTGAATTTCCCTAGCAAGAGGGGCACCCCTCCTTTTCATGAATGTTTGGAAAGTGTAACAACTCAAAGGTTGGGAGGGCTCCACACCTTGGGTAGCCTCCTTGGTGCTTGGTTGAGTGTTTAGACAAGATAAAAGGGGGTTCTTGTTGGTTGTGGAGCCTTATTATCTTCCTGATTCAGAGGTCTTTGTTTTCAACTGTATTTATACCCCATGAAGACTTTACACCCTAGAAGAATGTATAGTCCTCCATGCGGGGGAGTGAAGAGGGGGGTTACCCCCTCTGCAGGGTCCGGGTGTGAAGCCTCTGTAGGAAAAATTTCCTTGTAAATGTATATTTTAATTTCATTGTAAATCTAGACCATTCATTATAAGGTCACAGATCTGACGATAGAAGTTATGTTAGGATTTTTTGCCCTAGAAGGAAACCCTCTTTTATGAGGGAAATGTATTGCGGCTATGTATCATTGCAAATATTGTATTATGAGTGAGGAGACTGTGAGAGAAAGAATATGAAGTTACAACGGGTGTGCTATAGGTTGTATCCCTTCATTTTCTGGATAATAATAAAGGAAGGACCTGACAATTTCTCTGGTGGACGTAGCCCACACTGGGTGAACCACATATATCTGTGTCTGTATTGTATTGTGTATCTTCTGTGTTTTATTTCCGCATTTTTTTTATTTTATTGCTCCACAATCCTTTTTTTTCTAACAATTGGTATCAAAGAAAAAAACAACTCACAAGAAAAGAGGGTTTCTGGTTCGAGTGGGAGCAATGGCAGAAGATAGAAGTTTGGGGTCGAGAAATTTAACGACCAAAAATACTAGTTATGGAAGATACATATGGAAGATTATTTATATCAGAAGGATCTATTCCTACCATTGGGTGGAATAGAAAAAAAGCCGACGACCATGAATGACGAAGAATGAGAGGTTCTTGATAGAAAGGCACTAGGAATGATACGACTGAGCCTAGCAACATCAATGAATTTCAATATTTCGAAAGAAAAGACAACAAAGGAGTTGATGGATGCATTGGCTAAAATGTATGAAAAACCCTCGGCATCCAATAAGATATTTCTAATGAAGAGATTATTTAATATGAAGATGTCAGAAGGTGGGTCTGTTGCAGATCATTGAAATGAATTTAATACAATTACTAATCAACTAAGTTCTGTAAAAGTGGACATTGATGATGAGGTTAGGGATCTTCTAATCTTGTTCTCATTTCCAGAAAGATGGAATGGCTTGGTCATGGCTGTAAGTAACTCTGTTTCTGGTTCAAACACTTTAAAATTTGATAATGTTGTTGGTGTTATCCTTAGTGAGGAAATGCGAAGGAAAAACATAGGTGAAACGTCAGGTAATGCGTTAAACATGGAGAACAGAGGAAGACAAAAGGATAGAGGAAAGGGCTCAAGGAACTGCGATAATTCTAGGAAGGGTAGATCCAAATCCATATTTGGAAAGAGTGCTAGAATTGTGGGAAGAAAGGACATCTGAAGAAATATTGCAGAGCTCCAAAGAAACAAAGAGATGGACAACATAAGAAAAATTAGGAAGCAAATGTAACAGGTGATGTGTTACAAGATGCTTTGATTCTTTCTGTAGATAATATTTTTGAGTCTTGGGTAGTTGATTCAGGGGCTTCATTTCATGCCACACCCCATAGGAAACATTTTTAAGATTATGTTCAAGCTGATTTTGGATAGGTTCATTTGGGTGATGATGCACCATGCAAAATGGTTGGAATGAGAAAGGTAAACATAAAGCAAAGCAATGGAAGCCAATGGTTGTTGAAAGAGGTAAGACATGTTCTAGATCTAAGAAAAAATCTAATTTCAATAGGGCAATTGGAAAGTGAAGGTTGTATATCCATATTTATAGATAAGGTGTGGAAGGTCACCAAAGGATCATTGGTGATAACAAAATGAGAGAAGGTAGGCACATTGTATTTATGTATTAGAATTACTGACTCTTCTATCTCTTTAACTTCTACATGAGTGGATACAACACTGTGGCATCATAGGCTTGGACACATGAGTGAGAAGGGGATGCAGATACTTCACAAAAGAAATTTGTTGCTAGATCTTAAACAAATTGATTTGGATTTCTATGAGCATTGTGTTTATGGAAAACATAAGAGAGTTAGATTTCTCAGAGTCGAAAAATAAAAGAAGAGTGAAAGGTTAGAGCTTGTGCATACAAATGTATGGGGACCAACTCATGTATCATCTCTTGGTGGCTCTTGTTATTATGTTACTTTTATTGATGATGCAAATAGAAAAATTGGGTTTATTGCATTCAACAAAAATCTGATGTTTTTGATACTTTTAGGAAATGGAAAGCTTTGGTTGAGAATGAGACAAGAAAAAGGTTGAAGTATCTCAAATCAGAAAATGGAGGTGAATATTGCAGCAAGGAGTTTTATGACTATTGTTCATACCATGAGATTCGTAGAGAGAAGACAATTCCAGGAACACCACAAGAAAATGATGTCTAAGAAAGGATAAATAGGACAATCATGGAGTGTGCAAGGAGTATGAGATTGCATGCTGGTTTGCCCTTATAGTTATGGGCATATGCTGTAGATACTGTTGTTTACTTAATAAGAAAAGGACCTTCAATATTTTTGGATGGTAGAATTCCAGAGGAGGCATGGACTGGAAAAAAGGTAAACTATTCTTTTTTGAAGATTGTCAGTTGTGAATCATTTGTCCATATTGATAAAGAAAATAGAACAAATCTTGAGGAAAAATCCAAGAAGTGTACCTTTATTGGATACGATGTTAATGATATTGGTTATCTCTTATGGGATTATGAAAATAACAAAATAATTAGGAGTAGAGATGTCATATTCAATGAGAAGGTCATGTACAAAGATCAATTTTAGGGAAAGAAACACGAAAAAGAAAAACCATAATACACAGTGCTTGATGAGATCACTGGAAAAAAAATTCCAAAGGTACTAGAAAATCAAAATGTACAACAACAGAATCAACATGTACCTCAAACTCTTGAAAGTGTTGTTAGAAGATCTACTAGGTTAAGTAGACCCCCTAAACGATACTCTCCTTCATTGTATGATTTATTGTTGACTGATTCTGGTGAACCGGAATGTTATGAAGAGGAAATGCAGGTAGACACTAAAAAGAAGTGGGAGCAAGGCATGAAAGAGGAAATGGATTCCTTGGTAAATAACCAGACTTGGGACTTGGTTCAGTTGCTTGCAGCACAAAGAGAATTGTAGAATAAATGGGATTACAAGTTGAAGGAAGAAGATGGAGGAAAATAACAGTATAAGGCTAGACTTGTTGTAAAGGGGTTTGCACAAAAGAAAGGTATATATTTCGATGAAATATTTTCTCTTGTTGTTAAAATGACTTGTTGTTAAAATATTTTGAGGGCCCGTCTTTTCTCCCTTCCAACACCTCTACTTTGTCAGCAGTAACAACAACATCCATCACCTTTGGCTTGGTCCTGCATCAGAGATGGTTCTTTCTCCATGAGGTAATGATTTAGAGTATCATGGTATGTGTCACTCTGATCCTCAAAACCTTTGAATATGTGCATTTGATTCCTTTGTTTCTAACAGGCGCTTGGATATTATGCTTGTCCACTTGACCATGTCTGGTGGGAATGACATGATGCCCTAGAAAGATTATGTCCATAGGTTTTGAGTTTCCACTGGGGGTATTTCTGAAAATCCATCGTCTGTTCCTGTCATACATACCATTTTCCACTTTATTTCCCACTCACCCATCCTATTACATGGGTCTGGGCATAGGGTTGGGAAATCATTTAGGGGTTGTACCTTACCTTGTGGGAAGAATGGGATAAAGGGTCTGGGGGGTAAAAGAAACTGACAATAAAATCCTAAGAATACAACCTCAAGATGCTTCGCCCAGGGATCCCCGAGAAAGCAATAAAAGGATTCTTAGCAAGAAACAGAGGGACCCGTAGAAAAATAAATCAAGACCTGGTTGAAGGATGAAAGGTCTCATCATGAGCCAACTCATTAGGTCCATGAGTGCATAACAGTATGACACTACCAACATCTGGTCACCACGCCAGGGTAGTGGCTTTTGGTTGCATAGCCAAAAGAAAGGGAGTCTCATCACAAGCCAACCTTCTCATTTCCGTGAAAGTACTTATGGGGAACATTGCCACCTTTGTTCACCAAGCCAGGGTAGTATCCTTTGAATAACATCTTGGAAGAAAAATAATGAAGATAAAAGGCATGAATGGGCTTGGAAACATTGCATCCATGAAATGTACAACTCACCCTCCATAGAGGCATCCACCGGTAAGCCATCCTTGCTATCACTGCACCTTTTGCCCATGCATCCCCACACACCTCACCTACTTGCATGACTTGGATTTGATCATTTCCAGGAACAACCATTTTCTAGTAGACTCTAGCCCAATAGGATGTCTTATCACTTTCCCCAAACTTGTATTGCAAACTTTTATAATGTCTTTGAGCACTAGACTGGGGTAAAGGGGTTTTATACACATGTTTAATAAATATTGATGATTAGATATAATTGACATTGCTATGATCCCTGTGACTTATAAGCCCATGGAAGGTGTAGTTGTTGATGTGCAGGATCATGCTCGACATACAGGTACCATGTTGGATAGGTACACATGGGGATATGATCAGTTCAGACCTCCATGGGGCTGAAGAGCCCACCAGATGGATGCTGAGACCCCAACAGGGGGAAGATACATAGCATATCTTTTGTACCAGGGAAGAGCAGAAGAATCCACTAGAGGCAACTGAGCAGACCTGTATCTAGGGGGGTTGAGCCCTCTCCATAGGAATGTTGGCCTTAGAAGGCCCAAGACGTTTCCTAGGATGCCCATGATGCCACCCAATAGTATGGACATTTTGGGAGGCAGCTTTGGCAGTTTTGGCACGTGTGGCATCTTGGAGAAGCCCAAGGAGGGATAACATTTTGCTCCAAGAAGCTGCATTTTCCCTAGAAGGGGCTAACGTCACCCTAGAAAGGGGATGGCATCTCTCTATTGCTTGATTAGAGTTTTAATTTAAGAATTTAATGTAAAACAATATGATTTTGGTATTTTGGCCTTGTTGGCCTTTTAATGACCTAAAATGTAATTTAGGTCATTGCTACTATATAAATTGATGGTTTTTACCTTCATTTTTTCATCATCTCTCAGTCACTCATTAGTGAGGTCTGAATTTTGTGCCCTTCGTAGGGTTATTGGCTGAAATATTGAGGCGCACTTGTTTAAGGAAGATTTTACTTGGAATTTTTGGCATTTCTCTTGGTAGAAGGTGTTACAACTAGGGTTTTGCTACATGGTTTCTTGGTTTATGTAAGTGAATTTCTGCAAACACTTCTTGATTGAATGGTTTTAGTTTCATTTACTTTCATATGTGATTATATTTTGCTGAATCAAACCCTAGGTGACAAGCACTAGTTGATGTCCTTGTCTCATGTCCCCATCAAGATTTTTATCCATTTGATTTGCATGAAGAAGATAGAGCCTTGCCATTGCAACACTCTATCCTTCCTTCTAGCCTAGCCATTTTGTCCTTGTTGAGTTAAGAAGGAGAAAAATGCACCAAGGCCTAGCTCTTCTACACTTGGTGAGTCATTTTTCCCTAGGGTTTGCCTAGTGAAGCCTTGCTATAGCAACACATCACTTGCTAACTCTCTTGTTTTAGGTCAATCATTATTCAAGCTAGCCATTTTTTCCATTGAGCTAAAGAAGGAGGAGAGAGCACTGAGGCCTAGGGTTTCTACACCAAAGTGAGCCTCTCTTCCCTAGGGTTTCATCTTTGAGGCCTTGCCATAGAAACACCTCAAAGTTTAACTCTCTTGTCTTTAGTTTCACTATCATAACTTAGTCCTTTAACTTTTGTGTCCTCTCTTTGAATCCATATACCCTAGTAGTGCACTAGTCTAAGGCTTCTTACATTGAGTAATTTTGATCACACAAACAACCAAATACTTTGAACAACCTTTAACCCTTACTAACCCTAGCTTAGACTAATTTCTACTAAACCTAGCGTCATCGTCACCTTCTTGTGCTATAAAACACCTTTGTGCAGCTTTCGTTTTACTTTTAAAGCAATTGAATGGTTGGTTAAGGAATTGTTTATCAAGTGTTGATTTTGTTACATTGAATGCCAAGTTTCTTTAGCATGTATTGAGAAGTTATATTGTAATCATTGCTATTGTATAAACATTGATTTACTTCGTCAATATTATTTCTCAATTTCTTATTATCATAAAATTCATTGATTATATGAAGCACTAACCAACAAACAAGCTTGCACATGTAGTTTCTTGTTGCTTTGTCTCAGGCATATACTCTTCTTGGTTATTACTTCCGGTTATCTTTATTGGCTATAAGTCAGAATTTCTGATCAAGTGGTGACTTGTGAGGGGGATTATTATCACTTATCCTTGTTAAACCCTTTGCCTTATGAAAACCCCAGTTCATCAGGGACGTCTCCCCTCAGCCTTACCTCCCTAAACATAAAGAACCTTCCCATCAAGGAGACAGCGGGTGGGATTGGTTCAGTTATGCCAGTTTGACCTCTTTTCATCAATCCATTTATCCTAACTACAAACTGTGTGATAACAAGGACTATTTTAAGTCTTATGGCAATAGAGTATTTTCATCTTGAACAGTTAGATGTAAAAACAAATTTTCTCCATGGGGATTTGGAGAAAGAGATTTATATGCATTAACCATAGGGGTATGAGGTCAAAGGGAAGGATAATTTGGTATGCAGGTTGAATAAGATCTTGTATGGCCTAAAGAAATCTCCAAGGCAGTGGTATTTGAAGTTTGACAAGTTTATGACAGAATAAGGTTATAATAGATGTCATTCTGATCACTGTGTTTATTTTAAAAAGATAGAAAATGGAAGCTATATTATCTTGCTATTGTATATAGATGGCATGCTTGTTGCAGGGTCTAATATGCAGGATATAAATGTTCTCAAGAAGAAATTAGCTAATTCATTTGCGATGACGGATTTGGGTGCTGCAAAGAAAATCCTTGGTATGAGAATAACAAGAGATAGGAAAAATTGCAAATTGACATTGTCTCAGGGTGTGTACATAGAGAAGGTGTTGGAGAAGTTTACAATGCAGAATGAAAAACCAATTAGTACACCTTTGGCCAACCATTTCAAATTAAATAAGGAAATGCATCCCAAGATACATGAGGAGATAAAATACATGTCCAGGTTCCCTTATTCATCAACAATTGGCAACTTGGTGTATGCGATGGTTTGCACAAGACCAGATATTGCACATGCAATGGGATTTGTGAACAAGTATATGAAAAATCCAGGTAAAGAATATTGAGAGGCAGTAAAGTGGGTTCTCAGGTATTTGAGAGGTACTACTACTCATGCATTATGTTTTGAAGGTTCAAACATCGTTCTATAGGGATATATTGATTCATATATGGCAGGTGATAAAGATAGAAGGAAGAACACCACATGGTATGTTTTTACTATAGGTGGAACAACAATAAGTTGGATTTAGAAACTGAAAAATGTTGTACTTTCAACAACAAAGGTAGAGAATGTTGCTGCTATAGAGGCAAGTAAAAAGATGATTTAGTTACAGAGGTTTATGGAGGAATTGGGAAAGAAGAAGGAGAATAATAGGTTGTATTGTGACAATGAGAGTGCCATTCATCTTGCAAAAAACTCAACCTTCCATTCAAATAATAATCATATACAACTCAAGTACCATTTAATACGATCCTTCTTGGAAGATTGACATTTGAAGTTGGAAAAGATACACACTAGCCAAAATCCTGCAAACATGTTAACAAAGGGGGTAACCAGGGAGAAACTGAGTTCCTGCTTACTTTTAGTTGGTCTTCAAGCATGAAGGTAAAGATGAGAAATTTTCTAGGTCCAAGAAGGTTCATAGTACAACAAATACAACAACGATGGAGTTGTTGAGATCAGTCTCCAAGTGGGAGATTGTTGGTTGTGAAGCTTGATTATCTTCCTGATTCAGAGGTCTTTGTTTTCAACCGTGTTTATACCCCATGAAGACTTTACAACCCATAAGAATGTACACTCCTCCACGTGGGGGAATGTAGAGGGGGGTTACCCCCTCTACGGGGTCCGTGGGCAAAGCCCCGAAGGAAAAATTGCCTTGTAAATGTATATTGTAATTTCATTATAAATCTGGACTGTTCATTATAAGGTCGCAGATCTGACAGTAGAAGTTATGTTAGGGTTTATTTCCTTAGAAGACAACCCTCTTTTATGAGGGAAATGTATTGCAATTATGTATCATTGCGAATATTGTATTCTGAGTGAGGAGACTGTGAGAGAAAGAAGAGGAAGTTACAATGGGTGTTCTATAGGTGAACCACATATATCTGTGTCTCTATTGTATTGTGTATCTTTTGTGTTTTATTTTTGTATTTGTTTTATTTTATTGCTTCGC